>JAQMYL010000017.1:9364258-9374782 GCA_030014365.1 Clarias pachynema | reverse complement strand
AGTGTATTATTTTCAGGCATCATCAGCTCATTGGATTTACATAATAAAAAACATTTCTCAAATGAAGCAACCTGTATCTGCAATATGTTTTAATATACATTACACACACCTACTGTAAAATAAATGTTATTCTGGTTTGGATGTTATTCAAACTGTCCTCACAGTGCAAAGGGAGAGTTTCTCGGATAATTGAAGTGTTTTCACATTGTGCTGCTGCAGACTGTGCATTAGTATGGGCGCCTACTGTACATTACTGTGTGTATTAGATATCATGGTTCCTTGTGTGTTAATGGTCTGACACATGCTGGAATGATGGAAGAAATGACAAATGATTAATGAGGCTTACGGTATAAGTTAGCAGAATGCATTGCTGGCAAGCTGTATAAAAAAGAGGAGAAAGGAAAATTACTCCATGCATGACATTAGACTCTAACTGACCACTATATTATACTTCATAAAGCAACACCAATATGGATAGTCATGAGGATGGAGCAGGGATAAGAGCAGAGCTCCTTTTGCAGAGGGGTACCTGTGTAATATTGTTTAAAGCATATAACAAAAATCAAGTAGGTGTAAAAATACCGTCCTTGTTTATTATTCCTTAAGAAATTGTGTATTTTTCCATGAGTGGTGATATAGAGCATAACAGTCATGTGTATCATATATGTATTACTCCACGTCAGAGGTATCCAAACAATCCCTTATTAGCTAACAGTCAGTCGCCAGCATGGGGGAAAGTAGGTCGGTATGGTCCACAGTGCTGGAAACAGGGGAGAGCAGCTATGGATCAAGGGATTGTACACCCTACTTAGCATGCTATTTGGGATTCAACCCTGGAACCCAGAAGTTAGCTGATATTCCAAAGCAGAATAAGTGGAAATATAAGTAAATCCCATAAGACTGTCCATCACCTCTATTATTTATTCTCCCCCTTTTTTCCGGCTTTATGGTACCATTAAGAATTTAAAACTACTGTACTTTCACCCCTGTTAATTACAGCGTGGCTGATGATATATATTCGTTTTGCCTTAATGCCTACACCTGCATCACAGCCTGGTTGATATTCAGTACAGTCATTCATTGTGTTTATATTAGTTAATTTACAGAGAACTTTATGGCTTGCACTCCATATAAAAGAGTAGTATATAATTGTTAACTTCAACATAAATTTTTTGCTGAGAGTTTCAAGTTTCAGCACTTTATCCTTTAGAATGTAAGACCTTCAGGAACATACTGTACAGAGCAGAGGTCTTTATGGTTTCCTGGCAACACAACAAACCCCTATTGTTATGCCTTATGAACTTCAAGAGAGAAAAGAAAAAAGAATGGCAGGTGGGGGATTGTGTAACTGTTAAAATGTAAGTGATAGCAGGAATTAACACAGACATTCCATGTCCAGTCTATTCGCTCTAAAGATGTCTGAAACCTTGCTGTGTGATTTCCTCACTCCGTGAGTGTGAAGGGTTTTCACAGGCCACACATTTATAATCAGAAATTTTTAATGTAAATACTTTTCATTCTAATAGAATATTAAATTTGTTATGCTGCGAGATAGGAAGGAGTGGATAAGCACAAGGATCTAATGTGTCTCAAATGTGCAGGATGCAAGGCGCTCCTGAAGTGTTTGTCCGGGAAGTTTTGCAGCCGGGAGCTCATCGGGATTATGGGGCCCTCTGGGGCCGGCAAGTCCACCCTCATGAATATTCTTGCTGGGTACAGGTGAGCGAGAGTGCGAGAGTATATTCTGTCTTTTTGTTTCTTTAAATATTACATCATCTACTTATTTAAATGTATTTTTTTTATTTTATAATATATTTATTGGCGGCACACTGGCATGGTGGTTAGCACTGTCGCCTTTCTCCTCCAGGGTCCGGGTTCGATTCCCACCTCAGTGTCAGAGTGCATGGCGTTTGCATGTTCTCCTCGTGTTTGAGGGTTTCCTCCGGATACTCCGGTTTCCTCCCACAGTCCAAAAACATGCAGATTAGGCTAATTGGCGTTCCCAAATTGCCCGTAGTGTTTTAATGAGTGTGTGCGTATGTGTGTTTGCCCTGCGATGGACTGGCACCCCGTCCAGGATGTTCCACACATCGTGCTCTAAGTCTTCTGGAATAGGCTTCATGCCTATTATACAGATATTTTCCTTTAATTTTTGTAATTTTATTCTTTCATATTTTTAACTTTCAATTTAATCACAAACTTATATTTAGTTGCCTTCATACATGTTTAACAATCATTGAGTCCAACACAGTTGGTTTTCAATGTGTCTTATGTCTTATGTCAATATGTTTATATTTCCTTTTCTTTTTTTCCTCTATGTACATACACATGTACCTTTTCACCTTTTTATTCTCTTCCTTTCTTGAGATGCACGTATATCTTGACAAAAACAAATAAAACACAGGTTGAGTTATGTGTACAGTGTATCAGATGTAGTGCTATATGTTATGTTGGGTTTCCTCTCTCTCTCTCTCTTTAGACAGACTGGCATGGAGGGTCAGATCCTGGTAAACGGGCAACCGCGTGACCTCCGCACCTTCAGGAAGATGTCCTGTTACATAATGCAGGATGACATGCTGCTTCCACACCTCACCACAAGGGAGGCCATGATGGTAAGATTTTCGGCCCAATTAAACATTTATATATCAAACTCTTTTACAAATCAAACTGTCTCCTCTGTTCTACTGATCACATTCCTTTCAGTGATGTGCACACTGTCTTGCAGGTTTCAGTCAACCTTAAGCTAAATGAGAACATGGAAGTGAAGAAGGAACTGGTGAGTGAAACAGAAATGGTTTAAGCTTCCATCAACTGATCTTATGTCTGTGATGGTGCCAAAATGACAACAATAACTAGTACAAACCAATAAAATGTTCTGATAAATGTATACGTCTTCACAGATTTGTAAAATTCACACACTTGTAATATTGTATTTGAACTTATCACAGGTGAACGAGATCCTCACTGCTTTAGGCCTGCAGGAGAGTGCACACACTCGTACACAAGCTCTCTCCGGTGGTCAACGTAAACGATTGGCTATTGCACTGGAGCTGGTCAACAACCCACCTGTCATGTTCTTCGATGAGCCTACCAGGTTCCTTACCATCTTCATGTCCATATTCATTCACTGACTGCTTTTTAGAAACATCTGTATTGATGCTTAATTATTCAATGAACCAATCAGCCAGTTATGTTGAAGTGAAATCATAGACTGTATAAAAAAAACCCTCCATGACATCACTCATACGTTTTCTGAAGAGTGGTTCCGAAGCTCAACTGTGGGAGCTCTGGTCAATGCATCATGGCAGGAGTTGGATCTGTATAAATACCGGTTAATTCATAAATGGGCACACGGGTGGAGCAAACGGTGCCTGGTTGTTGGTTGGAACACCCTTATTTACCTCAGTTACAAACCGGCCCTCAGACAGGAAAAATGGTTCCATGGCGGCACCAACACTTTGCTGGGCTAGAACAAAGAACCGCTTACATCAGGGGATGAGGCGGGACTATCACAACCAACTTAAAGTCTTTGACCACCATCTTTAAAAAATGAACTCAATATGCAATGGGCAGCTCAAATGATAAAGCCAGGAGAACTGCTTGCAAAGTGATATTTAAGTTCACCGTTGTTGTTGCCGCTAACATTTTTTGCCACTAGCAGTTCTTTTTACTAGTAATGATGTGACTCTCTAGTCCATGGAAAAATAAAGTCCTCCAGTTCTTAGGAGGTTTGCTATTGAACCGGCGCTGCACCGGCACTAGCACCAGGCATGAACTAGCCCCTGGTTCATTTTGGTGGAAAAGTGGTGTGATTCACTTTTAAGGCCTGCCCCCAGTGGACATTGAAGGAACTGCACACTTTGGCATTTTTCAGAACTGAAGGTTGGGTGAAATGTGTAAAATCTTACTACATAGCCTACATTCAGGTTTACATTCAGGTGTTCTTAATAAAGTGGACAGTAAACGTGAGTAAATTAGAATTCATTCAGATTAAATCCTGTCACAAATTTTAAAACATTTTAGGCATCGTTTTATGACTTCAATGAATCACCTCAGCATTGTTAGTATGGAGAGTACTGTTTCTGAAACTATTTTTGCACATGTGTGTGTGTGTGTGTGTGTGTATATGTGTGTGTCTGTGTGTGTGTCCCAGTGGTCTAGACAGTGCATCCTGTTACCAGGTGGTTTCTCTAATGAGGTCTCTTGCTCTTGGTGGAAGAACCATCATTTGTACTATTCACCAGCCCAGTGCTAAACTCTTTGAGATGTTTGACAAGGTACGAGACAGTATTTAAAATGTAAAAACCAACATATTAAATTAACCTCAGGTCACATTTCAGCTGTGTTATTTTTCTCATAGTGGCAATGATTTGTTAATTTTTGTATTATAAATGCATGTACAGTATATTCCACATAATCTATACATCTAATAAAACTGTAAAGTTGGCGTGTCTGTACATTGAAGATATTTGCGAAAAAATTATTTAGAGGAATGTGAGATGAGTAATAGAACACATCAAAACATGGTTTTGGAATTTTTGTCTGTCTGTTTGTTTGTGCACGCATCAAATAAAAACTACTGAATTAATTTTAATGGGGTTTTCACAAGTGTATTTGGCTGAGTTTGAGGTAACATATAGCTTTTGTTTTATCACAATCAGCCTACAGGAAGAGAAGATATGATACTTTGAAATTTCCAAGGAAAACACCCTTATATCATAAAAATCGACCTTGAAAAAATCATTAGTTCATCTCAAAATTCTATAGGTGGCACTGTAAATTTTTTAATACGATTGTGCAATAGAAATCTACGCACCTTCATATCGCGTACTTCACAGTAACACATTAAAATGTAATGCAATTCAAAATTCCTCAGATGCCGTTGTACATGTTTTTAAAACACGCTTATGAGTGTGTAAATAAATTCCACACGAATGAAGTCGCGGGTTCATGTAGTACTACATACATTGACAAACTATTATGTGTAAGTTTTATGTAAGTATATGTTTTTTTTTTTTTTATCTGATAGAAGTAGTGTTTAATCTCCCCCCCACTTTCTCTGTTGTCTACGCTCTGTGTTACAGCTGTATATTCTGAGTCAGGGCCAGTGCATATATAAGGGCACAGTCCCATATCTCATCCCCTATCTGAAGAACCTTGGTCTCCACTGCCCTACTTACCACAATCCTGCAGACTTCAGTATGTACAATCTGTGTGCATGTGTAATTTAAACTGTGGTTGAAAAAATGTATCAAGTCGGTCTCATAATTGATTGTTCATTTATTCCTTTTTACTAAGAAAATATATGCTTGTTTGTTTAGACCTAGGCAGCATGATGGCTTAGTGGTTAGCACTGTCGCCTTGTACTTCGAGGGTCTGAGTGCAATTCCCGGCCAGATTCAATTCCCACCTTTGGTTTGTGGAGTTTGCATGTTCTCCCCGTATAAGTAATCTCCAATAAGTTGATGGCCACCGCGACCCTGAAAAAGGATAAAACGGTGGTAGATGATGAGTGTTTAGACCTTTTTTTAGTATTGTGATATACAGTACCTCTATAGTCCCTGACAAAGAAAGAGTAGTTCCTTTGCCTACACATTATTGATGACCTCACCTTGTTCCCTCATACCCATACACAATCTCTGGCCAGGACAGATTGGACCAGGTAGAGGTTTTCAAAAACTCTGACCAGAGACTCTAATTCCTGAGGGAGCTCAAGATGTTTGACCTGGAGATTTACATTCTAATCAACTTCACAGGAAGCTTTCACTATGCCACTATGGACATCTACCAGACCCAAGAGCCAGAGGAAAGCTCTGGGAGCAAATCCCCACTGCCATGTTCCTAAATCTACTGAAAAGCCTTGCTCACCACAGAGTAATCACTGTGTTTGTAGATGTAGTAGCAACTTTCAAAATCTTTCAATCTTCCCCATATGCTCTGTATGTTTTCCATATCTGTTTTCACCAGTAATCGAGGTGGCATCAGGAGAGTATGGTGATTTGAATCCTGTGCTGTTCGAGGCAGTGCAGGGCGGCATGTGTTCAGATGGTGGCAAGAAGAACTCCAGTGACAAGAGTGATCCCACATCATCTTGCCCCACTCAGTGTAACAATGTGAGTGGCAATACACTCGCTGCCGAACAAACAATGTCATACTGTCTGCTGCAGCTATCTGCCTCACACATGTTCTGTTGTGTTTACACAGGATTCAGGACACATTGAAAAACATACCTTTGCCACCAGCACATTCACACAGTTCTGCATTCTTTTCAAAAGAACCTTTATCACTATATGCAGAGACACGGTAAGATTTCTTCAAATTTTGTGTTAGATATTCTGACAAAATGATTCATAGTATGGTGACTGTCACACAGACCATGTTTGAGGATTTGTAATTGTGTGTCCAGGTGTTGACCCACCTGAGGGTGATGTCGCACTTGTGCATCGGAGTTCTGATCGGTCTGCTGTACCTGAACATCGGCAATGATGCCAACAAAGTGTTCAACAACACTGGATTCCTCTTCTTCTCCATGCTCTTTCTTATGTTTGCTGCGTTAATGCCCACTGTACTGACATGTAAGATTTTTTTTTATCATTGTATACAATGTGTGTATATGATGTGTATAGCAATGATGTTCAATATATGACTGATTAACGAAGATCTTCGAATATTCATAAAGATCATGGTTATAATATGAAAATTCTGATCAATTAAGTAATTTTTTGATACTTTCCCAGTTCCTATGGAATTGTCAGTGCTTATAAGGGAGCATCTGAACTACTGGTACAGTTTAAAGGCCTACTATCTAGCCAAGACCATGGCTGATGTTCCATTCCAGGTATGCTGGTCATGTTATTTATTCTATAAATGGTATTTACTATATCATTATATGAAAGAGTGTATATTGTTTCTTGACCTGTATTTTTATATTTAACTGTGATTCTATGAATACTGGGTAACATAAATTTAAATAATTGGATATCTTCTTGTACATTAACACACACTTGTGCACTCACACTACTGGGAGGGGTGATATTGATCTTCATAGAGCATTACAAGTCCGTCAGCTCACAAAAAGTTCACACATTTGAGATTTTCCGTAATTTTGGAACAATCAGGTTACCAGTATATGCATCCTTTTAAGCCACCCTTTTTCCTCCAGTGATCGAAAACAGAAAGGTATTGTTCATATTGTAGCCAATTCCAATATAGCCCCTGTCATGGGTTCATAAAGAAGAGACTCTAACACCGAGATTGAATTCTACACCATCCCACATGGAGTGTGCCTATCTTTCACACTCTCTGCAAAAAGTGTAAGAGCTCCCAGCTCCCAGCCTGTTTCTGGCATTCGGGACCAATTCCTGGGCTTCTCATGACATGTCATCAGTATGGCCACCCCACCAAGACGGCCTGGCCATAGGTGTCACACCTTCCCATTCATGCTTGACAATCTGCGAAGGATTACCCAGGGTGTAACCTTAGGGAATCTTACTGTATGTAGAGCTTTAATTGCTCAATCAGTGAAGGATTTTTACAGTAGGTCTTGAGGCCAGTTTTTGGCTATTAGGTCTTGTCAGTTCCACTAGAAGAACTACACCCAGCAGTCAATCTGAATTTCTCAGATCTGTTGCATCATCTCTAGGAGCAAATGCTAGTCCCTTGGGTGTGGGTGCCACCTTGACATCATAGCTTCTGTGTAAGATATAGAGTGGCCTTTTTAACATGTACCATGCTTACGATTTATAAACCCGACTGTCATTATGCAATCAGGGCCATTTTGGACAGTTTTTTTTTTTTTTTTAATGAAACGCTCAAGATGTAAGTAAAGTCAACAAAAATTCAAAGGGATTGACAATCAGGAACTCAGAATTACAGCCATTTACTGAACACACACACACACATACGCACACGCACACACCTTTTGGAGGCTCATAAATATGGAACAATTGGCTATCAAGGAGTTGCAGTGGCCTGTCCCCTCGTTACTCCATCACTAATCAAGCAAATAAAGCAATGGTTCTGACTGTAACATTTGCATTTGGTAGCTGTTCAGTTGAGCTCTTAACATGAGGTCCAAAGAGGTGCCTTTGCAAGTGAAGAAGGCCATCATTAGGCCGAAAAAAATAAAATAAACCCATCAGAAAGATAGTAAAAACATTACGAATTCCCAATACAAGAGTTTGGAACATTCTTATAAAGAAGGAATAAACTGGCAAGCTCGGCAACAGCAAATGGCCTGCAGAATCCTGTCCATGGTGAAGAAGAAACCTTTCACAACATCTAGCAAAGTCAAGAACGCGCTTGAGGAGGTAAATGTGTCATTATCAAAGTCTTCAGTCAAGAGATGGCTTTAAAAAAGGCCAGATTAGACTTTGCCAGATTCTTTGGAATGATGAAACCAAAATGAACTTGTATGAAAGTATGGAGAAAGAAAGGAACAGCTCATGATCCAAAGCATCTATCAAACATGGTCAAGGCAGTATTATGTCATAAGTGTGTATGCGTGCCAGTGGAACCAGGTCACTGGTGTTTATGGATGAACTGACTACTGATAAAAGTAGCAGGTAGAATTCTGAGGTGTATAAGGCTATACAATCTGCTTAGATTTAGCTAAATGGATAATGACAGGAAACATACAGTGAAAGGCCAGCCAAGGCAAAGAAATGAGATATTCTTCACTGACCAAGTTAGTTACCTGTTCTCAACCCAGTAGAGTTTTCTTTTCACTTAATGAAACCAAGACTGAATGCAGAAATACCTACAAACAAGCAGCAGCTGAAGGCAGCTGCAGTAGAGTCCTGTCAAAGCATCTTTAGAGAGGAAACTTGCATTTGGTCATTTCAATAGGTTCCAGACTTCGGGCAGTCATTGACTTAAAAGGATTTTCATCCAAGTATAAAAAATGCTTGTGATTGTAATTATGTTATTTCGTCCCATTATTTATGGTTTCATTTCAATTTCATTGTGATTGAGTACAGAGGCCACATGCCAAAAAAAATATATCTTGGTTTCCAAAATTTATGGACCTGATTTTAATCATGGAATGAATCAGGATAGTCTCAACACAAGTAGGAAGTTAAACGGTCACTTGAAAGTGTTTTCAAGTCTGTTCAAGTTCATTACGAAGGTTTGTTTGGGCTAAGCCAATTATCCAGGTTGTGGCAATTTGCACAATCTGTCTGGCCCAATCCTATTTGCTATTCTTGTTTCAGATTCTGAAAGCTGTTCACTTTCTCTCCAGGGCTTCTTTGGTCACAGCCCTAAAGATTGACCCTGAAATGTAAGGTAGACTTTGCAGGATGTATTGCATGTGTCTGGAGGTGCTGACTGTAGTGACCCAGACATGGTCACTACAGTCAGCACCTCCAGACACATGCAATATTATAGTATTGCACTTATAATAGTACACTTATAATAGTTTCAACAGAAGGGGCAGGAACAGGTGAAGGAAAAAAATCTTGTTAATTTTTTTTATTGCATTTGCATCTTGCAGGCATCGGGTGGCTCTAAGAACACATCTTTTTTCAATGTGAAAATAGTCACAAAATATTTTCTCACCAGATTTGTCTCTTTCTCTTTTCCCTACACACACACAGATTATATGTCCCATAATGTACTGTAGCATAGTGTACTGGATGACAGAGCAGCCTCCTGAAGCAGCGAGATATGTGCTTTTCATGGCTCTGTCCACATGCACTGCCTTGGTCGCTCAGTCTCTGGGCCTCCTCATTGGAGCTGCTTCCACCTCCCTGCAGGTGTGTAAATACATCACAGTTACACATACATTACCAGTTTCACTACTTATCATGAACATGAATGGTCTTTTTTTTAAAGATTTTCTGAGCTCACTATTTTTCATTGTAGGTGGCCACATTTATAGGACCTGTGACATCCATTCCAGTCTTGCTGTTCTCTGGCTTCTTCGTCAACTTCGACACCATCCCCAAATACCTACAGTGGAGCTCCTATGTGTCCTATGTCAGGTCAGTGGCAGCTTTCGTAATTCTAATACAATCTTATGTCGTAGCAGATCTAATCTGAAAAATCCACACGGCTCCATTTAGGATTTTTTGAGCGAGTGACCTGGTGAGCTACAGAGTATGCATGTCCAGACATGGTGATTTAAAATGGATCTCTGGATAAGGTTGTTGGAAGTTACACCAACCAATCACAGGGCTAAGGCACAAACATTCGCATACCTACTCACACACTAAGGGCAATTTGCCAATGCCAATTAGCCTACATTGCATGTCTTTGGACTGTGGGAGAAACCCGAGCTCATAAAAGGAAAAGACACAGAGAAAGAAGCTAAGACTCGAACAAGCAACTCTGGAGGTGTAAGACGACAGTGCTAACCACTACACCACCATGCTGCCTTTACATTTGCATATAAACTTTATATTGATTTGTAATATTTAAATTTAATATTTAGTTTAATATTTAGGCAGCACGGTGGTGTAGTGGTTAGCACTGTCGCCTTGCACCTCCAGAGTCCGGGTTCGATTCCCGGCCAGGCTCGATTCC
>JAQMYL010000017.1:9345638-9362579 GCA_030014365.1 Clarias pachynema | reverse complement strand
ATAGTCAAATCTATCATCTATAGGTCTAACAAACTACAGCAAGTGCTCCTCATGTCAACTGCCCAAGAATGGGAAATGGGAATTAGGATACTGGATGAACTCAAATCAAAAAGGTTTGTTCATCATGTGATGAACCTGTCACATTTTGTTGACTTCAACGGTTTTAATTCAATTTCCAAAATGTAAGGAAATTGTGGGAAACTACAGTTTTTTTTTTAATTGTCCCATAAGTGTATAGGATGCTGTTTTATTATGAAAAATGTGACTTGCTGCCTGCACTGAACATGAACAAGAAAGGATTGTGAATGGGAAATTGGGACTTTTTCTCAATTTAAGAAAAGGAAGCCAGAATTTCACTGGGATTGTATTGACCTCTTGGGAGAATCCACTGTTAGCTCTCTTCTGTGGATGGAAGAGGAGACATTTCTAACCTGTGTTATTAAATGTTCGACCTGCTAAAGTTGGGACTCCTGAATCCCCTTTGTTTGAAACCGATCACTCGGCGGTAATACCTGGAGGTCATGTAAACTATTCAGTATCATTTCTACTATCAGATCTACTGTCATCTCACCAGACTGTGTGTCTTATCATAATGCTGGATGGACAGTCTGTGCCACCTTATGGCTTATTGTATACTGCTTGATGGACTTTAATGCCTATTTACAAGCACCTCCCTGTACACTTAAGTGTAATTGCTTACTTTATTCAGCCTCTGATACTGCAATGCAATGCAAACGTCTTACATGACGATGGACACGGTGTGGCTCTGATTCATGCTATGTGTTATGTCTGCTTATATATGTAATTATAATAATCCTAACCCAAGAAAAAGGAAGTTAACTATTTGCATTTTTTTCTGTATGAATGTGGTCTGATTTTTTAACTAAGCCAAAAATATAAACAAACTAAATTTCTGCTGATAAACCAAAAACGAGGATGATCTTTTATGCCCATATTGACCACACCAATCAAATATACAGTACAAATTGATGGTCTAGCAAGTAAGTGAAACATTGTTTTGATATTCAGTTGAACCACCTGGTTAAAGCAAGCACTTCTTGTAACTGTTGATTACACCTGCACAATGTTCAGGAGGAATTTTGGACCATTCTTTCCTAAAGAACTGCCAAAACTCAGCGATATTATTAGGACGCCTGGTGTGAACCGCTCTCTTTTGTAGGTCATTCCACAGCATCCTATTGGGTTATGGTCTTGATTCTGACTGGACCACTCCAAAAGGCAGATCTTGTGTCTCTGAAGCCATTCAGTAGTACATGTACTTAAATGTTTAAGGTCATTGTCCCCCAGCTTCTTGTGCGGTTCATCTTGCAGACAGCCACCATGACATTATCCCGTAGGATGCATTTATAAACCTGGGAATTCTTTTTCCCCTCCCCAGTAGCAAGCAGTCCAGGTCCAGAGGCAGCAAAGCAGCCCCAAATCATGATGCTCCCTCCACCGTATTTCAGTGTTGGGATGATGTTTTCATGTTGGTATGCCGTTCTATTTTTATGCCATAGGTATTGCTGTGTGTTCTGCCCAAACAATTCTATCTTTGTTTCACTTCTTACAATTTCTCAGTATTGTTGTGGGCAAAATTCAGGTGTGTTGCAATGCATTTATTTTGGGAGAGCAATGGCTTCCCTTGAGATGCCATGCCTGTTCAGTGTTTTGCATATGGTTGACTCATTACTAGAGATGTTATCCAGCGCCAGTGAATCCTTCAAGACTTGAGCAGTTACTGTAGGATTCTTTTTTACTTCATCTTGTGCCTTTTTAATGATATTGGCTGGGTGGCCACGTCTTTGGCGATTAGTCATAGTACGAAATCATTTCCATTTGTAGACAATTTGTCTAGCTGTGGACTGATTGATATCTAAACCTTCGAGATTACTCTGCAACCCTTGATGGTAGATCTTCTGATATCTCTTTTCTTTGAGGCATCAGCTGATGCTGCATGTGTAGAGCAGTTTCATTGATTGGCCTCCAGGTAGTGTCATCAGAAGCCTAGTGTTTCACTTACGTTTTCCGCCATCGCTTTGTAGGATTGATGAGTGTACTCAATAAAGGCATAAATAATTATGACTGTTTGTGTTTTATCAGCTTAGAGATATCGTGTTCGTTTATATTTGTGACATTGTTGAAAATCAGATCACATTTCATGACAAATTTATGCAGAAAACCAGGAGACTGCAAATAGTTAACTTAGTTCTTCTTGCCACTGTGTATACATGACAAATGTAGATGTGCAATGCTGATCTTTTTATTTAAGATTAATTTGTATTGAGTTTTATTTTTATATGACTATGATGTGCAGTGCTAGAGATGGATGTAAAAATGTAAAGCGCATGGTGACTCTGGAATCAATACATATGGGAAATTCATGTTACTCATGAATTATTTCAACACCTATATACTTCATCTTGTTTTTTTTTTTATTAACTACCTAGACTGTTCACTTCTTTTGGTTGCTTGTATACTTGTTTTAGCCATATTCTAATCAGAGATTCCTATTGTTTTCATGAATAAATTGGATGTAATGAAACAAATAGAATGGAAAAATCAAAGGAGACTAACAGGAATGAGATAGCGTCACCATTACTTCTAGCACTGAGTTCTGTTGAACTAATGCAAATGAATTACTGTAATGTGATGATTTCTGTCATCCTAGTACAATCTCTACATGCTGCTGCCTCAAACACAGCTTTAAGGACAGAATCTAAGGGCCATTGTGCAATATAAGTGTGGGGGGAAACTTGGATAATGTATTCTATTGAATTCAAGATTGTAATGCACATTCATGAAGTGTTGACTGAGTATGGAGAGGACTGAATGAACATGAGCTTTAGAAATGGAATCGATCTTTAAACAGATAAAATAGCAATCTGGTATTTGTAAAAATTAGTACTCATTGTTGTAAGGGTGCAAGTCAACTCTCGTTCCTATACTTTAGCATTACTGGGCGGGGCTGAAGAGCCAGAAATGGTCCCCCATTGGAAATGTAGTACGAGATTAAAGAATAAAGGTGTTTAATGTCTCTGTAGAATAGAGAGTTGGGTAAAACCTGATTCTAATAGCAATAGTATTGTTCTGTGCCTAGTGCGTGTTATATCTTCTTCTCCAATATATCATGGTATTTCCGGTGATTGTCTGCCATTTCTATACGAGAACATTTCATTTCAAGTTCTGCGATGTAATTCACTCATGTCCATTAACAGGTTCATACCAAGAGATGCCTTCATGGCAAATCATTTCTCACATTTTTCAGTCATATCATATGTCCGGACAGATACATCGTCAATAACACATTTATTCCTGTTCTTTGCTGCAGCAACACCACATCAGTGTCACTTTTTTTTTTTTTTTTTGCAGATGATGTGTGCATGCCATGAAAACAGTATACAGTGTCCAAAAAATCTCTTCAGTCAGAAAAAGATATGCTGCTGAACACTGCAATATTATGAAAATAATAATAATAATAGAAAAGAATTGTGTTTTGATTTCATAGGTGAGAGCCATTCTGCTTTAGAATGGCTTGCACAGCTGATTGTGAAAACAGCATGCACAGAAAAGACGATTTCTCACATTTGTTTCCCAGTTCTTTATCTTTGTTTATTTTGTTTTGTTTGTCTCATTAAAATGCAAGTTATATATATACTGGACTCTGTTCAAATTATTAAAATAAATGCATTTATATAATATTTACACCTGTTTGCTGTGGCTCATTTCATTTTACTTTTCACATTCAAGATTCAAGATTCAAAGAACTTTATTAATCCCAGAGGGAAATTGCTTCTTTTTTTTTTTTTTTTCATGAGAGTCACATTTAAGTAAGTCTTTTAAGCCTTATCTTGCTGTAAATTAACCTTATCAATCATGTTTGTCAAGGGCAAAGATAGTAAGAAAAGAAATAAGCACATGTGAAATTACTTTGTGCTTATTGCTTTCTCAGCTTAAGATGTCTGAAATTAAGCAACAGAGTTGGAACGTTCATGGAAACGACTGCAGTGGACTCCGAGCTACTTTGGCTGGGATCGTCAGACACAGCCTTCTTTAAAACGTTTGCACGTTTGCACCACTCTAAGTTTTACTGCAGCTTAGAGTCTTCTATAAATGTCAATCATTATTCATTTATAAGAATTTCATCACAAGTAGTTTGACTTGAACACCTCTTGTAAAACATCCTGCAAGAAATAGTGATAAACATTTTATCACAGTTTATCACAATGACCAAACTGTTCACTTCTAGGATTGGCCACATGGATGGTGACTCACTGTCGAAGAGAAAAAGATGATGTGAGACTACTTATTGTTCATTTGTTTAGTACCCTGATAAACAAATGGTTATGACTATAACCTTTAACGTTTCCTGAGGGAGAGGAACGAGGTACAACACATAACGCATGGGATATTACGCCCTCTCGTGGCCTTGATGAAGCCAACTATATTCAAGCCGTAAAGGCAGTCAAACCTGTGGTGATGTAGGTGTAGCCCCGCCTATACCTATGTCACCACAGGTTTAACTGCCTTTACGGCGTTGGTCAAACCTGTGGTTTGATAACTTTTCCTAATAGTCATGGCTTGTGGAAATCGAACCCTTAACCCTGGAGGTGCAAGGCTACAGATCAGCAACAGATCAGCTAACTTAAGTGTCATAATCACAAATGAGACTTGAATTACATTATCTTTATTGTGACCAAACGTGGAAGAAATTAATTAATTATTTAAAAGAATGGAATTACAAGGTGTGACAAAATAAATTTGACCCAAAGTGTACGGGAGAAAAGTTACGGAAATTGTCTAAAATGCACCAATTTCAAGAAAGAGAATCCCCCTTCTGCTTTTAAGATGCTAATAGTGTTTTCAAACAGTTCAGTTTTTGAACCATGATCACTAAATCACTATTACACAGCTACCACTGAGTTGACTGAATCTGGTAGTCCACCAGAGGGAGCTAATGTAGCCTCAGTGGGCAGCACAGTGAGCTGCATGGCTTTTGAAATATATGTACACTATATAGATAAAAGCATTTGGCCAAACCTGCTAATGGTCAAATTCAGGTGTTTTAATCAGGCCGCCTTCTCCCCAGTAATGGCAATCTTAAAACTTCAGCATACCAAGACATTTCGAACAATGATATGCTTCCAACTTTGTGGCAACAGTTTGGGGAAGTCCCCAGTGCACAAAGCAACAACTATAAAGACATGGTTTGATGAGTTCCGTGTGTAAGAACTTGACTGGCCCTAACAGAGAGCCCTGACCTCAACCCCATCCAGCACCTTTGGAATTAACTGGAACGCAGATTGCGGACCAGACCTTCTCGTCCAACATCAGTGCCTGATCATATAAATGCTCTACAGAATGAATGGGCACAAATTCAAGCCTTACAAGAAGAGTGGAAGCTGTTATAGATATATTGAATATAAGTACCAATGTAAGAACCTTACAGTATATCAGCTCTTATATCAGCTATCCTCTAATGTTTTGAACCACTGACAGCTTCAGTCACCACAAACAAATACCTGTGTTAATAATTTGAGCTCTGTTAAATTATTAGCGGGGGTGCCCGTGTATATTTTGTGCTTTGTCTTCTAAAACACACCGTAATAACATTAACAAGGCCACTTTAAAGTATGCTGAGAACAAGGAATATTTAAGAAAAAAAGATTGGAGATTTGAAGACGTGAAGGCTGTTAAACTTTTATTTGTGATTTATGATTACACCCTGTTCCAGGAAGGGGAATAAACAATAAATTACACCAGCGTCAGCCTTTATGTTTAGGTTTTGGATGTGTGTGTCTGTGTGTGTGTCTGTGTGTGTGTGTGTCTGTGTGTGTGTGTGTAAGAATACAGAATGTTCCCTTATAAATAATATACACACAGGGACAGAGGGAGAGAGAGAGAGAGAGAGATAGATTAAACATTAAATGAAGCCTTTTTCCGTGTGTAGCCCTGAAAGAGGAGGTGCTTTTTTGAGATCAGAGACTGGAAACAAATTACAAACACACTCACACACATTCCAACAGTTATGAGACTTCCTCAATCCACAGGTAACTTTACTTTTTTCTATCATTGCTTGTGAGTCATGAACTGCTTTTCTTTTGGTCTTCACTCCTTTACCTTATTAGCACGTACTTCATGACTCAGTATTATTTGTACTGACTTGATGATAGTTCATTTTTTTTTAGAAAGATTCAGAAATATACACGGTGAGGATTTGTTCCTTCGTCTTTTTTGTAACACAATGTGTCAGCATGATGTTCGGAGATACAGGGTGGCCCAAATGTCTGGATCCATAAGCCAAAATTTCCTTAAAATGATAAACTTTAGCAAATGTTCAAATTGATGTTCTCTGGCTTCATGGCAGTTGTGTATATGCTGAACATGAGAACATTCAACATTTCTTAATGTGTTAGAACTGATGTTGTTATATGTAGAGATGATTTCAAGCTAAGTGCAACAACTATTCTGGAGTAAATCAGACTTCAGATAAGCTGAAAGGAAAAGGTTGAGTGGTATTGGGTCTAGTCATATTCTCCCATTAGCTTTAAAGCCGTCTTTGATCTGAAACAAAAGGAAATAAAAAATCTCATAATTTTTATGATTTGTGATTTTTATGATTTTATTATCCTGAATATGGCATTTTTTAATATACTTGACTGGTATCAAGTTTGATTACATAGTCATAGTAATCATGACTATGATTACGTCACATTCAATGTCATTTACAAGCATTTTACATTATTATATTCAGATTAGTATATTGCTTTATCTAATACATAGTGAGTGGTTTGATGTTTAAACTATTTTCTTTCTCTTCAGGCTCTGCACATTTTCGTGGTTTCAGAGTACAGTGCACAACAAAGGTCAGATCAATCTATATGATTAATATGTTTGCAGTCTGCTTTAAATGTCAAGCTTTGATTTTCTTTTTCTATTTGCAGAGTTACATTGTGTAACATGATGTAATAAATACAGTCTTTTGTTTTGAACATGTGCAAATGTATGTTACATTAAAGATGATGTTACATAAAGAGCTCTATGTATGTTTTCGCTTTCCCCTCATCATACAGTATTTTCCTCATAACAAACTGCAAACAGCGATTGATTTCTAATGGCACTATCAGATGGCTAATCAGTGCTAATATTTTTACATCAAAGTATAAAGATTCTATCAATTCTGTCATTTGTAATCCTTAAAGTTTACTCCAAATGCATTGAGAATTTGTGTATTTCTTCTGTATATCTATTATAAGTGGAAGCCTATTGGGAAGGTGTAATCATGTTGTTAGCGATGTCATACAACAGAAGGCCTTTACTACGAAATTTGGACTTCACTAAAGAAATTCCAAGGGAAATTGACAAAAAAATTTGCAACAACAACAACAACAACAACAAAAGCAACATTCGATATAGGAACTTCAATTTTTTGGTTTGTGTCAGTCTGAATTTCACATGTTAACTCTTATAAAACAAGGACACATTAGACAGAGTTATATGGTGTCATACAGAAGCAGGAATGTACTAGTATGTTTAGATCGACTGATTTGGGATCAGTTAAATGAAACGCATTTCTATTAAAATTATAAGTCTGGTGTCTGACTAGTGTGCTTTGTTTTATATTGTTTAATATAATCCTGTGGTTTGTGTAACTCTGTAAGTCTATTTCTGCAATTTCCCTTTCCTTAATCAAGATTTTTTCTATTTCACTGTAGTGCTAAGAAATGCCATGGAATTGTCTGCGTAAGTTCCAACCTATCTTTGATTTAACGTTTTAATTACTGTACGTTTCATGCCTTCACACTCTAGCTGTGGATTAAACTTTGGACCTGCTTACCTAGGCGTGTGGATAGACATACTGCCATATCATTCTGTATAATGTTCTACCTGTCTGTGTGTGTGTGTTCATGATTGTGATGATAGCTGACTGCTTTATTGTTTTATGGCGACCCTTTTTTGTTTCATTGGCTCTTAGTATGAAGATTATGAGCACTTATCATGTTCATGATCTCTCCTTTTAATGTGTGCTAAGCAGATTGGTCTTCAATCCGAAGCAGGGAGTAGACAATCCAGCCATGGTTGTCACTGAAGAAGATGTAGGTATGTAAAGTTTTGTTAACCCTAAGCTTTTTTTGTTTGTAATGTTTTTATATTGTGAGATGAATACACTGAACTTCTTATTAAAATGAACATTGCATGACTATAGAACGTGTTATAATATATTTACTGTACACTATGCCAGATTTAAGATTTTATTAATCTTAAAATGTAACATTTATTAATCTTATCTTAACCTGTAGGAAAGGTTAGCGGCCCCTTACCCAGGGTGTGTGTGCTAAAAAGAGATGAGGGAGAGAGTTTCGGCTTTGCAATGCACTTGGAGAAGGGACGACAAGGCCATGTGATCAGGAAAGTGGAATTAATGGGGGTGGCTGAGAGGAGTGGACTGAAGGATGGCGATCGTCTTCTGGAGGTCAATGAACAGTTTGTGGATGATGTTGAACATATGGAGGTGAGAAAGCAAGAATCCTGAGTACATGTGGGTTAGCCAACCATGCTGAGAAAGATATCTGGGATTTAAGCTATTTTATCACTCCACAACAAGTCAATGTAGCATTTTTATAATACTTTTTGTAGCATTGACCTTTAATGGGTTGTTGTTTTCTACAATGGTCTTTCACAAACTTGTTTTAGTCTAAAATCTGCTTGGACATGTCCTTGACCCATAAAAATGGGTACATAATGCCTTTTTATTTTGTGATTTTTACATGGTAAAAGTAAAATGTTATTTTGAATGTGAACTTGAGTTTATGAAGGGATTTGCTTAATTATCATACAAATAGAGAAAAATTAATAGCATTTTCTGTAAAAAAAAAAAAAAAAAAAAAAAAAAAAAATATATATATATATATATATATATATATAGTTTCGCTTTTAGTTAAAATATAACACCATATAAATCCTATTATATTATAGGATTACACTATTTATAAAATTGTAACATAAACAACATAAATGATTTTGCATTTTATTTTTTCAGTCTTAGAAGTATTAATATCAACAGGATTTTAAAGCCTATCTTTCCTTTCTGCTCTAATGCCCTTCTCTCTGCCTATATTTTGCAGGTTGTCCGCAGGATCAGGGTGAGTGGCCCTCAGCTGTGCCTCCTGTTGCTGGGGAGTGATGAATATGAGCAAGCTGTGGCTCAGGGCTGGAATCTGAAGGAACTGTGCAAAGCTCAGCGTGGTGAGGAATGGAAACCTCCTCGTCTCTGCCATATCATCAAAAACCCTGCGAGCGGACTGGGCTTTAGCATCTATGCCGTGGAGGGTAAGTAATCCTGAAGCGTTCCTCTATTTACAGAATATACAGTTAATCATACAGAATAATATAGTTTGATAACTCCTTTTTCAGTTAAAAAAAATGCTAAATAAAACTGATAATTTTTTTGCATGCTCTTTTTGAGTCACAAGGGTGTTAAAAAACACAGATGGCAAGATAATTTGATATTTAGTTGCCACAAAATTTTGGGTTAATCACCCTGCAGTTGCATTATGGTCATATATACACTACCGTTCAAATGTTTGGGGTCACTTTCTAACTATGAAGTCTTTACAGAGCATAAGTAGCAGACACATAGAAATAAATAAAAATCAGGAACGATCATGGAGTTAGAATTCCTCCAGGTGTTCTGGTTTCCTCCCACGGTCCAATGAGCATGTGGGTGTGTGTATGTCTGTGTGCCCTGTGATGGATTGGCACCCTGTCCAGGGTGTACCCATCCTCATGCCCTAAGTCTTCTGGGATAGGCACCAGGCCCCCCGTGACCCTGTATACAGGATAAAGCGATATAGACAATAAGTGAGTGAATGAGTATATATCAATATATAACGAATACTTTTAATTTTTTTTATTAAAATATTCATACAAGTTTTTCTTTTCCTGACGTGTGTGTAACTTTTTATGTATATATATTCCCATAAACATCAAATTAGATAAAATTAGAGTATTGAATTTTGTTGCACATAAAACCTTTTTAATTAGAATTCTTGAAGATCAAGGCAAACATTATAAGCAATTCAAAGCCTTCAGTTTATCAGCCTTCTCCTCTGCCACATACACCCCACTACACACCTACAAGGTTATATCATAGCTCAAGAAAATGTATAAAATATAGCTGCATGAGAATCAATGATATAACATGATATATAGAAAAAAATCAATGATAATCAATGATATAAAAACAGGATATTATGTGTCCTGGCCATAATTTTCCAGGATTAGGGTTCTGGGAAAATCGGGACAGGTGACAATACTATGTACAGTAGGTGTAATGCAGTCAAGTTTGTGGCCCTTCTTTTTCCAACCGTATGTATAATGCATGACAGCGATCATACTAAAGTTCTAACACAGTATATAGTGTATTAGTTTATGCAATGTGTGCCCTCTGCAGGTGAGAAAGGAAAATTCTCTATAACTCCAACATCTGGAGGCCCTGCTGAGAAGGCAGGACTGAGAAAAGGAGACCGGCTGGTTTGGATCAATGGCGCCTTGGCTTGTGAACTCACACATTCTGCTATTAACAAGATGGTGGGCACGTATTATTGCTTATTTGATAACATAATTAAAATTTGCTATGAGATATAGATGCTTCGGATGCCACAGCAACTGATTTTTATTTTATTATATTAAAATTGCAAAAAGATACAATTAATCAATCAACTTACTTTTATTTATTTGGCAGACACATTATTTCAAATGTATTACACTTACAACTGAGCTGAACAGATGTGGGCTGTGGGCTTTCCCTAAGGTCCTAACACTTACAACTTCCCATTACCAGGATTCAAACTTAATCTTCCCATTACTAATCCAGAGACATAGGTGCCTAAAACTGTAATTGGCATTTAAGTCAAACCAGGACTTTTGATTGTGTGGAATAACAGAATACAGTCATGAGAGCAAAAACTAGATTTTTTCTTTATATAATCCTCTGCTACACTAATGCACTTATCCCAGTATTTCACTGGTCTGCTTCTTGTCTGAAACGCTGGCCTCCCAGGAACTCATTTCCTTGGAAATGGTTTAGATCGTCATTCACAGACATACAGCCTTCTTTAAAACATTTGCACCGTCCAAATGTTTTACTGCAGCTAAGCGTCTCATCACCATGTGAGCATAAAGTCTTCTGTGAATGTCAATCAGTTAATGCTTTCATTCACAAGTCCTTGTTCGACTTGAACACCCCTTATGTATTCTCTAATTGGGGATAAAAAAAATTTTCTTTCCTTTTTTTAGGTGAATAGAGCTGTAACACCTTTTTTTCATTTAGTTGTAAATATTATCATCAGAACCAGAATTTCTACTGGCTAAAGCCTAATATCTTATGCATCTTAATATTTATAATATCTTCTGTTTAGTTGAAGAAATGCAGTGATCACATGACTGTGCTGGTGGTAGACACCAAGACTGAGCAGAGCTACATGAGTAGGAAAATGGCCATTCTGCCAGCCATGGCTGACGCCCAGAGCATGCCGTACAAACCCAAGAGAGTGCATCTTGTACAGGGGCCAGACGGTTACGGCTTCCTGCTTAGGCATGAAAAAATGTCAACAGGACGCCAAGGTGACAGACAATCATTCGAGCATGCATGCACTATTGTTATTGTGATAATTACATTACAACATGCTTCATGTGACACAGCTTTTTGAAATGCTACAACAATAAGTAGTGCTGGTCAATATGGCAAAAATATCATATGACAAAACTTTTCAATCAAAATTATTTCAAAACTCATTACACTGCAATATTTAATTTGAAGACTTTAATTAATAATTGGTGGAATTGCAAATGGAGTTTTCAGTAGGATTTGAGCTGAAACAATCAAGCTAACTATATGTCCAGTTATGGCTGGTCATAATATTTCATTCCATATTTTTGTATGTGTCCAGTTCATATGGTGCGGGAGGTTGACGTAGGCAGTCCGGCGGGAGTGGCAGATATTAAGGATGGGGATATTCTGTTGGAGGTGAATGGAGAGTCTGTTGATTATCTTTCCCATGAGAAAGTGGTGAGCAAAATCAGAGCCAGTGGAGAGCAAGTTAGCTTCACCACTATAACCCATGAAGGCCAAGATTTCTACAAAAAGGTGCGTAAGTTTGACAGATCAGGAATATATCACAATATTAGAATATTATTTCTCATACAGTAATTTAAGGTCTACATTACGGTAAACAATCCAATTGTATTAATTTAGCATATTCACACTATACATTAAAATTTGTTCAAATTTTAAATGTATTTTACTGCAGAGGTTGGGGTTATCTCTTTTCACTTTAAACACAAGCAAAAATATGTCATATGACCAGGTGCCAGATCGCATATTCATGTGCAGTAGGTCTATTGCTTATCACTCAGATTTTTTAAACAAAGGAATCCCAAGCATATAAGTTTCATATAAGAGACTACATACATCTCATTACAGTACTTTGTAATATTCTATGATTCATAGCTCATGTAGTTTATTTTAATTTAACAATTCTATAAATTTCCATTATTGTCTTCTGGGCTTTTTGTAAAATCCTAGATGTTAAGGTTTAAACTTACTTATTTATTCCCGCCTGTCTTGTTCAATATTTACTCAGCTGGGTCTGTCTCCGCTGATGTTCAGCGAAGACCATTACTCTGGGATGGAACAGCAGGAAAAGTCGATTTTACAGAAACAGAGTCCAGCAGCTCTTAAGCTGTTAGAGTCCTCAGAGGAAACCCAGGAGAAGCTGGAAGTCAAGCCCAAAACAAGACTGTGTGTGCTAAAGAGAAGCCCCGTGGGATTCGGCTTTCATTTGGGCTGGGTCCAACAGAAACCTGGCACTTTTATCAACCAGGTATAGAGCAGTTCTCTGTCCCCTGAACAGGCACTTTCTTTGGCCAGACATAGAAAAGATTTTATCAGTAGATTTGATTAAAGGATGGAGATTATCACAGGAAACAGATGATTCATGGAAAACAGAATGTATGTAACAGATAGCACAACTTGATGTCATTGATTATATTATTATATCATATCATATCATATCATATCATATCATATCATATCATACCAAATAAAATATTATTTAAAAAAAATTTAAGAGCACTGTTCAGACAATAGTTCCAAATGCAAGGTTCAGAACAATACACTCAGGATAACAGGACATGACTTCACAGAAGTTTCATTTAACTTTGCCATGACACCACCCTTAATTATTTTCCTAGAACCATATTCCCTGTGGTGTGTTAGTTCTTACTTCTATTCTAATCTACTCTATGCAGGTGACACCTGGAGGTCCAGGTGAAAGTTCAGGCCTCCTGCAAGGTGATATACTGCTGGAGGTGAATGGCAGGAATGTTGAGGATGAGTGTTTAGAAGAGGTGATTTTACTCATGAAAAAAGGTGGTAGCTATCTCTCCTTGCTAGTGATGGACGGACCAGAGCGGAAGAAAAAAAATCCCATCACTGCTGAAAAAGTAACTTCTTATGAGGTATGATTTACAGAAATTTACTCAAACACACAAAACACACACAGCTATTATACAGGAATACTTTATTCCAGGTACAGGACCACGAGAGATCATCTGTGACACAGCAGTCAGATTCCAGCGAGTTCCTTCCTGCGGATTTAGGAAATATGGATTGTGGATCTACGGACCAACAATGCTGGGAAACGTGTGACTGCACTGGGGGGGATTTTTAGATTACTGTAGATTCAGCAAATAAAATGCCACGTTTTGTCAGAGCAAGGCTTATTATTGGTTTTCTTGCTACTCTGATTTTAGTTATCCTCTGAAATAATACATACACACTACTTTTTGTTATCATATGGTTTACTCAATTCATCACAATATAACCTTGTCTAGCAAAATACTAAGTAATTCACATAGTTAGTCAAATGCAAAGGCACCGCTTATGCTTCATTATGTTATACTCTCTATCTTACTTTCAGTTTACTCAAGATTTGTTAAAATGAGTTTTGATGTTGCTTTACAGACAAGGTTATATTTTATCTACACAGTGCGTTTCATAGCAAGAATTCTTGCAGATAAAATTTTCATTTCCACACATGAACTATTTTACTGTATTTTCTGTAGTGTATACAAAATATAAGCAGTGAATTGAAATTCCATATGTAACCATGATTTATCCATGTTTACGTCAATGCAAGATTTTCCTCTGGGGTTCTCCTACCGCCCCAAATCAGATGTGGTTTGGCTATTTTAAAGTAGGTGTGACTGTATGAGTGCGTAAAGCCCTGGGATGGAAATTCAATTCTATTCTATTTGTGTAGCACTTTTAACAATTGTCATTGTCGCAAAGCTGCTTTACACAACCGAAAGAAAATTATGGAAATTTTGTATGAAATGTGGAAAATGTGTATGAATCAAAATTATTAGATAGTAAGCAAGTCGATTTCTACCTCACACCCAATGTTCCTAGCATTTCAAAATTACGTCATTAAAATTTTTTTTATCTTGCACATGTGGGAATTTAACTCCTAAAACTCAAGGGATACCAATATATGTTGCAAAAAGTTCAACTCACCAAATGTTTATATTATTATTATTATTATTATTATTATTTGGTCATAGAAACAACCGAAAACAACCATAAAACATGTGATCATATTTATATATATCCTATGTGACCCATTTTAAAATATTTTTGCTCAGTCAAGTTTGTATAGTTGGCTAAAATCAAATTAAATGTTATTAATTATATTGCCTAGGAAATATCATGTGCAATCCTGTCCCCATATATATTTATTTAAAAAATAGTAATGCAGATAAATATTCCTGTGGCTTTTAAGACATTTTAAAACTATTTAAAACATTTAAAAAATATTGAATACATTTGTATATGTTACTTTAATTTTATTTTAGAACTCTTTACAAAAACAGCATTTCTTTCTTGTATTTTTTTTTTATTATTATTTTTTTTTTACCTATTTATGTTTTTGTTGCTAAATTCCAGCCAGCACATTGCATAATGGTAAAAGTCCAGATTTCTAATAAAGATATTGAAACTTTGTGCAGTCTCTTATCACCTGTACACACCTTCCTACTTACTTTAAACCATGTAGATTACAGTATTATATAAGAAGTGTCATAATATGAAGATGATTCTGTGCTGTACCTTTTTATGCTATATAAAGGCATAATGTGGGAATTTAAATTAAACTATTTTAAGACAGTATGTTTACAACTAAATTATGTGTGGTTTCTGAAGACATTTTCTTCAGTTTTAATGATCCCCAGAAAACTTGATTTCCTTATATTTACTTCTAAAGCATTACAAAAGTTGACAGGTAGTGCCTGAGTAATTATGGATGTAGGGTATTGATTAGGTTTCAGGTTTAAGCTCCAGGACCACCAAGTTGGGCCCTTGAGCACGGAGCCTTAACCCTTTCTGCTATCAGGACTGACCCTTAATTTGCCCTGACACCAATTTTCTAACAAGCTGGGGTTGTACTGTATATGCGAGAAAATAAAGGTTTCTTCTCCTAAAAAGTAAAATTAAAAACACAATTTTTATTAGTAATTGATTGAAGTTTTCAATTTGCAAAAACAGTTACTCCGTTTTTATAAGATGATATGATAATTTGCCAGTGTGTGAAGTCACAAGTTGTTTTTACTATTGTTGTCAAAAGGACAAATGACAATGTATTAGACTTTGCTTGTTTGTTACTAATAAATACATAAATAAATAAATAAATAAAATAAATAAAATCAATAAATAAAATTAAAGTCATGTGAGATATTGGTTTAAAATCTATTAATGTATGTGACCAGACGTCTTGCAGAACACATAACCTTTTTAAAGAATATTACTGGAAATTATCTCTTTGCATATTTAGCAATAATTATTTACTATAAATATTATAATTTTGTTTTGATAATATCTTCATTGGCTTCCTGTTTTTTAAGTCACTTAATGGTTCACACACACACACACACACACACACACACACACACACACACACACACACACACACCACAGCACACTTAGAATTTCTGACCACATGCTCTTAGTTGTTCCAGAAAGCTCAAAGGAGATCGTGCTTTTGCAATTATAGCACCTAAATTGTGGAACAGTCTACCCCTGCGTTCATGAGCTCTGTCATACTCTTGATTGTGACCTCTTCACAATGCAGTGTCATCCTTTTTGGTCCATAGCAAATGAAAAACAATAATTTGCTATGGACCAAAATGTCAATAATTTCTTGCACAGCATGTACTGTACCTCAGCAGCAACACGGTGACACCCAACCCTCTTCATTTAGTAGAAGACTGTTTTCTCCTTAGTGTTGATTTAACTGCATATTGATTTTTTTCTGCGTGTGAATAAAAAGTATTTGCACAATAGCTGCACACAACAACTCTATTTGTTAGACTAATGACTAAATGATTAAAGGACACACATTTGAGGATGATAATATACTGATCTTGGACAGACAGGATAGATAGGAAGCCATCTATGTGTAAGTGAAAATTCCTTCTCACAACAGAGGTGGAGGTCTTGGGTACAACTTGTCTCCTATTTTTCATGCTTTTTCAAGACTCTTCACAGGTCCACCAGGAAAGCAACACCTTTACCCTATACTTTATCTGCGTGTTATATCTTAATGCCTGTCCATAATCTCTCTCTCTATTACTGGTTCTTCTTAACAACTCTGTCCCTCCCCTACTCTCACCATCTTCATTGTTCACTGAATGAGCATTTTAGGCAGAGGAGGGTCCTTTACCATGGAGGATACAAATATGTGGAATTTACCAACTTCCCTTAGACTGAAGAAGCTCCTTAGATAGATGCATGGATGGAAGGATGGAAGGATGATAGATAGATAGATAGATAGATAGATAGATAGATAGATAGATAGATAGATAGATAGATAGATAGATAGATAG
>JAQMYL010000017.1:9322548-9337706 GCA_030014365.1 Clarias pachynema | reverse complement strand
AATAATCAACCTCAACCAAAATGATGATTCTGATGAAATTTCAACATTGAATCAATGTCACCTTGCTATCTGGGTATGATTTTGTAATGTCTGACATGCTGCCCTGCTAACTTCACTGTGTCCACTAAGTGAATAAATTACACTTTTCATATGTTTTTATTGTAAACAAATAATAACAGTAATAACATTTTGTACATGTAGGCGACACAGTGACATAGTGGTTAGCACTGTCACCTTGCACCTTCAGGGGCTGGGTTCGCCTTGGGTCTGTGTGCCTAGAGCTAGCATTTTCTCCCAATGCTTGGTGGGTTTCATCCGAGTGCTCCGGTTTCCTCCCACAGTTCAAAGACATGCAGATTAGGTTAACTGGCATTCCCAAATTGCCCATAGTGTTTGAATGAGCATGTGAGTGTGTGTGCCCAGCGATGGTTCGGCACCCTGTCCAGGATGTACCCTGCCTCATGCCCTCAAGTCTCCTGGGATAGGCTCCAGGCCCCCGTGACCCTGTAGACAGGATAAGTGGTATAAAAGATTAATTAATTTTGTACTTATCCCAGAAGTTCATATCCATCCTGTCATTTTGGGGTAACTGCCCCTGTGAGAAACGGGCCAGTGAAAGATATTTGGATAATTTGTAGAAGGATCTTTATATAACTATAAATCATATTTTTCACTTATAGTGTTATTATATTGAGGTCTGATGGGATGTAATAAAATAAGTCTATGAAGTTTAAATCTATGAAGTGATTAAATTAATATCCAGAATATTTGTTTCTGTAAAGCTGTGTTGTAAAAATGTCCATTGTTAAAATATTTATATAGAATGTAAAATATTATAATTGAAATTAATTGCATTAACCCAATTCCAGTAATTTTATCCATCTTCTTAGTTGTTCTCCTTGCTTCATGGCAAATAATATAGCCCTTCTGAAACACAGTAACGGCTTTTTCACGACCACAGGCTACATTCTCTGACATGTTTTCCAAAAAAACTAAAAACTACTCACTGCATCAGTTAAAAAGAATTAAAGAATAAAAGAATTCCTACCCGCTGAAACATATTAAACACTGCAGTAATTATCATGTCGAAGGCATTTGCGTTTTTCAATTCAAACTGTGACTTTTTTTAGTCAGGCTGTGTAATATAAGTAATAATGAGGAGTTAAATGATAATGCAGGGAGTGTGGAAGAGTCAGCTTTAAACATCAGGAAGTCAGAGGTAATGGGTATGTGCTATGGGTACTGCGTAGGTCACATAACTTACTGCCTTGAAATGAAGTATCTACATTTTTAAAAATTATTTATTCAATTTAAAGAATCACTTTGAGAAGTCAGTTTGATCCCTGCTACCACTGAGTTGCCACTGTTGGAACCTTGGGCAAGGTCCTTAATCCTTAGCCCATACAGAAACCACTCCACCACTTCCAGTCTTAAAGCCCAGATGTTAAATTTGGAAGGTTGGGTGTCCACTGTTATAGAAACAACGGATCCTGTCACCTGGTGTGCTCAACACACTTTATCCTGGTCAGGAATGAGATGAGTTTAGTTTTGATTTATCCTAATACAGAGTTTGGTAGGTCACATAGCAATGTATATACAGTAGACTAAAATGTGCATCCTTGTTTTCTAATCAGGTAGGCTCATTAAATGTATCAAGTGTCCTTTATATTTTTTCTCCTTGCCCGTCAGACAGCCTCATGCTATAGATCTTTGCTGCTCATCTTTATTTGGGCCACGGCAATCAGGCCAGCACATACAACAATGACAAAGAAATATGTTGAGGAACCCATGCCTCTAAGGCTGTTTTGACAGCAAAGGGAGGTCCAACCTACCCAGTATTAGTACTGAGTTGCTATTAAAGTGCTA
Source organism: Clarias pachynema (assembly GCA_030014365.1). Lineage (NCBI taxonomy): Eukaryota > Metazoa > Chordata > Actinopteri > Siluriformes > Clariidae > Clarias > Clarias pachynema. The sequence continues at coordinate 9,335,840 of JAQMYL010000017.1, read as the reverse complement.
TTTGAGTGTACGTTCCTATTGCTGATCACCAAAAGAGGGCGTAACAGCAAGCTTTTTGTTTTGAACGGCAGGATGAGCATAAACAGGGACATATTCTTTCCCAGAATATGTACAATAAACTAGTCAAAATAGAAACATTAATGTTGTCCCAAGAAATATATATATATATATATATATATATTTTTTGTGTACAGCAGTAAACCATATGACTGTACATAGTATGAGCATATATGTAGTAAATCAAGGAGAGAAGTTATGCTTCTCCTGTATAACCACCTCTACATTTTGCCAGGAATTTCCCCTTTTTTGGCTGTTCTTTCTCATATTTAGTTCCAACAATCCCACTGCTAAAACTTTAGAAGAGACAGAACATTAAATCCAGGTGAAAACCTGAACAGCCAGTTTAAACAGGGTTGTGCATTTTGTGCCATATCTGATCGCTTCTCATATTCCTATCCACACAGATATTTCTGTATTTTTTATTATTTTTTTACTTGATAGCCAAATTATTAGTGCCAACTGTATTTAAACTGTAGGATCTACTATAAGCATATGCAAACCTTTACACCAAGTTACTGAGAAAGACTGCAGCTGCAGTAATTGTCCAGAAAACATTTTTTTAACTTGAGAGGTTTGTCATCCTGGTACTGATTTTCTGAAACACTAAAGGAAGGGGTTGGGAGCATGTTTCCTTCCTAAAGTTCACCAGTGCAGCTGTGAATGCAAGAACAGCCAGTGGCAAAAAGCCAGATCTAGAGGATTTGTGTGTACTGCCTTAGTTTAAAAAGATTTAGCTGTATAGAAAAGGAAAACATCTAGGTTTTTATGTAATTGTACATACTCCGAAAACTGAGTTTGAATCTGGCGTACTAATTATTTATTTAACTGGATTATGAGGTAAATTGCTGTTAGCCCTGGTAGTATTAGATTAAATGTTCCAGTGGAAAAAAACTTGAGGTTGTTATAGCACATCACTTTAATAGTAGCACTTGGATATAAGATACAAACACACATTTGTCTGTTAAAAAATTAATTGGAAAATCAAGAAGTAATTTGTAATTTAAAAAAACAAGCTTTTATCACAAAATGAACAATGGCAATTGGTACTTGGATAAATATACGGCTTAGTATTTAAAATGATGATAATTAAAAAATACAAAAATATTTTTTTTTTTGTTATTTTGGGGGATAGGTATAAATGAAATGCTGCAATTTGCAAATTAATTTCTTTTTTCTTTTTTGTTATTTTTTTTTAAAATGCAGTGGTTTTAGTGATAACTGAAAAAATATAAAACACAATGGTGTAAAAAAAAAAAAAAGCATTCTCTGAAAAAAATAAAAATAAGTCATTATATTCTTCATTTTAGCTGGCAGATTTTAACCGATGTTCCAACTCCAAACCCAGGATATAGAGGTTCGGCAAAGGTGGTCTCAAAGCGATGGAGGCAAGTCATGGTCTCGGCGATGCTGTAGAAGGCCAGTACCCCTGCGGTGTGGTCTAGGTAGACGCCTATCCTTGGAGAATGTGGTGCGCTGATGGGTTTGTCCACCCGGTTATGCCAGGCAGAATAGCCCGTGTCAGAGCAGAGGAGACTCCAGGATTTATCGTTGTACCCTAGCAGGCAAAGGGGACCCTTGCCTTTGCGACTTATGCCCCGGTAGGCCACTCCAACAGAGAATTCACCGTTCCACTCGATCTCCCAGTAGTAGCGGCCACCAGATAGAGCCTCGCGGCATAGCACCTGAGCAAAGGTGTCAAACCGCTCTGGAGTATCAGAGTAGGGCTGGAGGTTGCGGGTTCGAGTCACCTTCTTGCTGCCTTCTGACAGGTAAAGCTCTTTATAGGCTGTGTTGGCATCCAGACGGAGCTGACAGAAGTCTACAAGCAAGGAAAAGGTTGTTTGATTACTTTCAGTAAATCAGATAATATTGGTATCTATACCACATAGGACTTTTCTATAGTACTATTCTCTAAGCAAGAACATGATGCATAAGAGCTACATAATCCAAGTGAACCTGCGGAATGATCAGATATGCTACTTACATTTTAAGAACTCAGACCGGCTCCTGGGCTGTGAAGGAGGAGGGGCACTGTCCACAGTTTGGATGTCTTTGACTAGATACAGAAATAATATATATTTTTCAAAAGTATAATTATGTTTAATTCATTTTGATGTAGCTTTTCGATACTGCATTTTCTTTGAATGGTTTTTCTAATGCCTTACCTCGGCTGCTTTTCTCTCGGACACTGCGGTTCACGAGTGTGTAAACAGGTACTTCATTCACTGCAAGGCACCAGGAAAGTACACATCAAGAGCAAGTCATTTGTTTGTTAAACATCAACTTCATTAAGAAGCTATGCTCACAAAGCTGACTAATCAGCAGTCCCGTGTCATTACATAACACATCCTGGACACACAAAAGGATGTTAATCACCCAATCAGAGCTGTTCCTTTTGTGCACTACACTTTAGTCACGATTCAAAGTACTATTGACTTTTTCAGCTCAGTCACATGACTCTACTTTATTGAGTTTGTGGCAGGTCATGGTCATGTGCAATGTGTAGCTGGATTAAAAAAAACTCCTCACACTAGGAGTTGACAGGTGTTGGAAATGTAAACTATTTAACGCTTAGAAGGCTATAGAAATGTACAATAGAACCAGCAGTAATAATAGCTATAGAGTGTGAACTCTAATGGTACCTGATTTTGAGACCTTCATCAGTTCTTCTCTGCCCAGTTCTTCAAGTTTTTCCTTGATCTCTGCGACAGCTTTCCTGGCGGCGCTGAATGAAAAGTCTGGGTTTAAAGACACTTTTGGAATGAAGCCATCATCAGTTGGTGTGCAGAGATAGTTAAAATTCTGTTGAAGAAGAAGAAGAAGAGGAAAACAAGTGATATAACTGTGTACATGATATATATTTTTGTTTTTTCCGTTATAAACCCCTTGGAGTAATGCATTTTCGTTAGATTTAAAAGTCGTCACTTTTTGAATGTTTGCATGATTGTGTTTTTTTTTTTTTTTTGACTTAAGCTGTTGGCAATTAGGAGATAATGTTGTTTCAAGGGTGGCCATACTCCCGTTCAATTCAGAAAGCTTCCTGTTTGGACTAGCATTGCAGTATTCCACCCTAAACCAGCAGTGGAGGAGGGTGGGGATGTATTTGTTTGAATTTTGTGTGTCAAAGCAGCTAGCCTGAGCTAACTTCTGAAATCACTGAGGCACATTTAAAAGACTCCAACCACTGATTTTTTTTTGTCTGTCTACCTGTAAGAAATGGATGTGGTCCTCTGTACTGTAGAGCTGCTTTAAGCCAGTCTCCTTCTTCTTCAGTTCATCAATCTCCTGCTCCAAGCGCTCCATCAGTCCTTCAGCCTGGCCAAATGCAGCTTTCTCGTTGATATTGATCAGCTTGGTGACCTCCGACCTCATCCTCTCGATGGAAGTGATCATCTCATCGAACATCTTCTTGCTCTCTGCCATGGCCCTTTGAGCCGAGCTCTGAAACATATACACAACACGTTAGCAAGTTCAACACATCCAACCACTGACTAATCACTTTGTTCCAGACTGTGCAATAACTTTCTTTTAGTTTTCTTTGTTTTAACTTCCATGACCTTACTTACAGAATCAGGACAAAAGGTACACACATGTATCAACAGCTGGTTTCCACTTTATCAGACAAAAGGACAAATACACCCAGGCCTCAAGGTTTATTTGTGTTCCCGTGCATGAAGTCGTTATAGAGTTACTAAATAGATAAGGGTTCTACCCTGGGTCTCTACCACATAATATGGCTTTCAGCTTTTTGGGCTGCTCTGATTATGTTACAGGTTGCTTTTGATTGGGAAAACAGGGGCCATTCTGGAGGAATGCATTGAAACAGTGACCTACCTTCAGCGAGTCAACAGCCGTTTTCAGTTCCTCCAGCTCTTTGGTCCTCTGCTGACATTTTTGTTTGATCTCAGCTTGGGACACTCCAAGAAGTTTCTGTCAGACAGGAAAAAAAACAAAACCCAACATATGACATTCAGTAAGTTTATTATTTAAAAAAATAGTCAAATAAAAAAATACAATTGTACTAGGGAAAAGGAAACCATTCTGTAATACTTAGTGGCTTTTAATGGTTTCCTCAAAAGTTGTTTAAATCTAAAATAAAACTTTTTAATAGCACATACATGCATTTAAACCTCAAACTTATAATGTGTACCAATCAACTAATAAATAAATTAGTTAATAAAACTCAGAGTATCTTCTGTACATCCATTTTCTGTATTCGGCAAGGTGGAAATCTTCACATGGTGTGTCAATGTGGTTCATTAGTAATTGGTCTTATTTAGAGATATCTGCACCTCTGCCTCAGGAGACAGAGGAAAGAAAAAGGGAGTGGAATGCCAGCCACGCCAGGAATGTGAAACTAGCCGCTCCCGCCTTGTGTAGAAGCGTTTCAAGGTGCACATGCCCTGGCCCCTTGGAGAATGAAGAGGGGGCTTTGGCTGCGCCATTTCAGTGAGCCCACAGGACCATTCTTCAAGATAAGCTTGATGGAATGTGGGGAATCTGGGAAGGGGGTGAATAAAGGGAGTGTGTGGTGTGTGTGTCTGTTTGTGTGAGAGCCTGAGAGGCTGATGAAAAATAGAGGGGGGTCTTAAATCTGCGATAAGGTCCTTCTGGTTTCAACAGAGTAAACAAACCGCTCTCAGTTAGTACCTGCTGGTTCCCGCTCTGGCAGCGGATCACAAGGTTTATGAGAACAGCGCTGGACTTATTGCCAAGCTTTGATAATGTTCTTATGGAGACAAACAAAAACATATCAAATACTGTCAGCTTTTATCTGAAAAATCCCTGCTGTCAGTTGTCCCGTATTTCCAGGAAAGGGGAAAGCATTTGAAGGACGGCTATTTATAGTTTTTAATCTTGTCTTTCCACTTGCCCGCAGGTACTGGCTATTGCAAGCGTTCATACAACCAAACCAGAAACAATGCCGTAAGGGTGCTGAACGAGTTTAGTCATTTAAAAGCGATGAAATTCCAAAGGGGGGTCAGAGGGAGGTAGACATCTGCACATTCTCCCAATCATACATGTCCACTTACTGACCCAGTGATGTCTTTAGTGGTTTAGCAGGAGGTCTGTCTCTCAATTCCTTTTACTGATAATGTAGGAGGCTGGGGGTGGAAGGGTTGGGTCAGTGAGCTTTGGCCTGATCTCCTCATACTCACATACCTTTATCTGTGGGATTTTGCTTGTCCCTACACTACAAGTTATGGCCAAACCCTTTCCCACCCTTTTTCTCTTAGCTCCAAGGTCATAAAACTATTTTTCTTTGTTAAAATAAATGTGAGCTGTTTCCAGAGAAAACCCCAATCAAAACATGCTTTTGGTCACCTTTGGCTAATTTACTACACAGACACTCCCAGTTTTGAGTTGACTGCCAGGGTGTGATTCTTTCATTTGGCCATAACTTTTGACCTACTAGTTAGCTCTACTAGTTAGTTTACCAATAACACATTTTCTAAAATTGTCACTAAAGGTTCATGGATGACTTTTTTAGATAGCACAAAACTAATTTGAATGAAAGTCAAATACAAGATTTGAGATAAACCCAGGTAATTAAAAAATAAATGGATAGTTTAATGGTTCTGCACACATCCATACAATAAAAAAAAAACTATATCATTTTTATTTTTTATCAGAATCACAGATTTTGATTAAAAAAAAAAAAAAAAAAAAAAAATATATATATATATATATATGCTTACCTGCTTCTCACTTCTCTCTGCCTCTGCTGACACAATATCATGACCCTTGTGCTCGCTGACGGTGCAGATAGCACAGATACACATCTGATCAGTACGGCAAAAGAGCTCCAAACTCTTCTGGTGCTGCGGGCAGATCTTCCTGTCCAGGTTCCCAAGCTCATCCACGAGTTTGTGCCTCTTGAAAGTAGCTGACTCGTAGTGGGGCAGCAGGTGTTTCTCACAGTACGAAGCCAAGCAGTTGAGGCAGGACTTGACGGCTTTGAGTTTCTTTCCCGAGCAGAAGTCACAAGCCACGTCCGTCGGTCCAGCAAAACTCCCATTGGTTGGAGGCATCAGGTTGAGGTTCAGACCAGTCTTCTTGATCTTCTCAGCCACTTTCGAGAGGGTTGCATTGGGTCTGAGCACAGGTCTCTGTGTGAAAGTGATCCTGCACTGAGGACAGATGTAAATCCCAGTGTAGTCAGCCTCATTCCAGTAGCCACTAATGCAGTCCATACAGAAGCTGTGGCCACAGGGGATGGCCACTGGGTCTCTCAGGAGACTCGCGCACAGGTGGCAGCTGAAGTAATCTGGAGACACCGGCTCAGCCATGTTCACCTCACACATGCACAGATATGTACACACGAACAAGATGCGTCCAAACACCTGTTTAAGTTAACAAGGAGTGTCTATGAACGCGAGAGCGAGAGAGAGAGAGAGAGCACGCAGCAAAAGAGAAGAAGCCAGAAGTCTCGAACCTTGCAATCGGTGGGGCTGTAAAGCCAGCAGCTGCACCCTCAACCAACTTGATCTGGTGAATTCCTCTGGTTATTGATTGAAAGCAAGTAAAGCCCTCCCCTTCTTATGAAGAGGTAGACAGCAGGAAAGAGAGCGTGAAAGAGCACTGCCTACCTTAGGGAAGCAATTCAAGTTAGGAGTGCCAGAGCCTTAAGAGAGACAGAGTATGAGAGGGTGGAGGGTGGGGTAAAGGAAAAAATAGGGCAGGGCTATTGAGAATGAGTGAATTGTAGTCCAGAGTGTCCCAGGATGAAACTGAGAGCTGTTTCGTAAAGACAGAAACATGCGCTAGAGTGGGTTGTCGCTTTTCCTCTTTATTTAGAATTGAGAGCAATATTTGAAATGTATACATACACCATAAAAATTTTTTTTCACAATTACTATTGCTTTTAAAACATCCATAGAGCTAACATTATCCGAGCATAAATGTCAAAATAAACAACATTCTTGTTAATATAATTTGATTCATTACAAATAATTGGGGTATGACTGTACGTTAGTAGTGAAAACTGGTCAATGAAGCAATGTTATAATACTGTATTATACATTGAGTCATTGAGTTGGAGTAAATCTGGTCGAACTAGTCTCACTGTGTAGTTGCTGTACGGGTGTGTTTACATCTCATTAAATAGTTTCTGTCTGTTAGTCTAACTTTTTTTTTTTGTGTCACAGAGGAGTACAGCTCCACTCCCACGATTTCAGAACCTGTGACACTGATTCCAAAGGGTGGGACATTAAGTGACTAAAAACCCAGCCTACATTTTTAACCCCATATAATATAGTCATTTTAATATAAAAAAAAAATATGTTGCCATTTTGGGAGGCATACACTATTTGTTTATTTAAATACGTTGAATAGGTATTTAAATAGTATAAATCACATTTTTCATCCAAATGTATAAGTGTAATACATGTCTATATCAGATACAATGACATACAGGATTAAATGTGTAATTATAAAATGCTAGTATATGTAATACATTTCAGTCTGCTGTTTATAGGGAAAATACATTATGGTTAATTAATGGCATTTGGAGTAAAAACATATCTTGTGATAAACTATAAGTCATAATGATGAAGGAAAATATGTAGATATGTGTAAGTCAGATTGCAGCATCTTAGAGTACAGTACATTCCTTGCATGTCATGGACAGGCATTCCAGTCGTGTTTGTCAATCCCAATCACATTGCACGTCCACAAAGCACACATGATACTTGTGCTGATTGTGCTGCAGTTGTGAAATAAACTCTCTGTCCAAGTGTGTAGATAATTTTGATTGACTGCTTCTTTTGAGGTTAGTTTCGGGCTTGATGGTTGCCAACTCATAGATGTCGCCCTCGCCCTGCAGTACAAGCTTTCAAGCTCCCTCCACCTGACACTTCCTTTTTAGAGGACAATTGATACCATACTGTCTGCCTTTTCAGGGTTTGTGTAATCTTTCAGTGCTGTGTAACATGCCTGAGCCCAGTAGTTTCAATGGTTCTCCTCTCATTTGCATAGCCACAGCAAGCGTGTTGTCGTTGGAGAGGGGCAGGGCTTGGGTGCACCTTTTTTTGTGCTGTACCCTGCACTTCGGTATATACAAAATGTGTCTTTTGAATGTTGCAAACAAAGCAAAGTTCAACTCCAACCTCCCTTAGGGTGAGCTACTTTTGAGGTTCATGAGCAGGATACAGAAAGTGTTTCAAAATGTACTGTTATTGAGCTGCATTTTTCAAACTGGTTTGGTCCAGATTCCAGGTGCGCATGTAGTATCAGAGACGGTGACACTTGTTAAACTTTGACTGGCTGGACAAGACCGGTTTCATCAGCCCCACCTCCCATGCCTATCTGACATCACTCCGTAGATGGTTTCGCCTCATTCCTTATTTGGTATACTTTCTGATAAGCCAGTTTCTCTTTCCTTCCTCTTTTTTTTTTTTTTTCCAGAGTTGATCAGATTCCAGGAAAGGCTGTCGTACACGGCTTTTCCTGCGATTGTCTCTGTGTGAACACTAAATAACTAACACAGAGCTAGGTGAAGCCTTCTCTGGGTGGAGGCACTTTATTTCTGCACTGCGATGTGCACACTAATGTCTTTAATTTTGGAAGCAATAGCAGGCTTGGTGATATTATACTAATATTAATATGTATACGTATATGCATATGCACAAGCAAAAAAAATAAACACAACCTTATGCAAAGCAGTCAATATAACAAAGCAGTACTATGGCGATTATGATACCAGTAGTTTGCATGTTTTTAACCCCTATGTGACCTCTGAAAGTTTGCAAAACATTAAGGGCCTCGGTCCTGCTCTTACGAGGCACATTTCAGCCAGGAAGCTTTGTGTTTCCTTGTGTACATTGTGATCATGTTACAGTAAGTTAGTAATTAAGAGAACTTTGAGTGTGATTTTGTTTCAGTGTATGGTTTCAGATTGCAGGAGCGTGTCCGAGTGACGCATCCATATTTGTGTCTCCAACATTGGTTGACCAAGTATCAAAAAAATTCCTGGACATGGATAACATGTATGTTGGTAATGTACAAGTCAAGGGCTTGCCTCTGTCCATTTGTTTCATCAGCGCATGGAGACGAGGTATTTACAAGTGCTTCCCTTGAACAATGGTTACCTTTGTCAGTCTTAGCCAAGATGCTGGGTGTGTGTTGCTAGATGTTTGGGAAAAAATCCAAGCTAGAGTGAACAGGTTGCAAAGACTGCAAAGAAACTGCAGCGGAAAAGAATTCAACAAGCATAATTGATATAGAAGTCGGTATTTCATGGAGCACTCTGAGGTAATGGAAAGACAGATGGATCCTGAAATAGATCATGGAATAAAAAGCATATAAACACCATCACCTGTTGACTACAGATGGTTGTCTTTTATTTTAAAAATGTGTTGCATAACCCTGACAGCACTAAGATGCCAGTGTAGTGGTGTGATCTATTAGTAATTACGTAAGCATAGATAAGAACTATGTAGTACTGTTTTGTAGAAGATAACAGGAGTATTTGATATTAAAATGTAACAATACTTGTGCATTTTTCTCTTGTCACTGAGCACCATTTACACTCACCTCTTTAAACCACTCAAACACATGTACAGTACAGTATATGCAAAATCGAAATATAACTATTTTAAATATGACTTTAATTGTTAACCATTTGCTCGACACTCAACAATAATGTATATACCTGTACTGATGATGTATGATGTCAGGTCAATTGTTGTACCTTTGTTCAGGATGAATATGCAAGTAAGAAGTTTTATTGCTATATTAAATCAGAGAATTGTTAAAAAAAAATTTTTAATGTATATAGGTCCAGTTTACTTTTGTCACTATTAATACTTTAATGGCACACTAGTATTGTGCCATTAATGTTTTAATATATTATCTTTTAACTGGAATTGGGTGAAGAACTGTCCACCGCATTATTAAAACTTGGAAGGCTAGCAATATATGGAATAAATGTGGCATCGTAAAAAAAACAGTTAGGTTTAATGATGGAAGTAAGAGCATTTGAAATTGCAAAGGACTCGGACTAAACAGCTGTGGAGCAATGCCAAAAGGTCATGTGGTCTGATGAGTCCAGGTAGATGGGAGCATCAGGAAAAGAAGAGAAACACTTGATGCAATGCACCCATCATGCATAGTGCCTACTGTACAAGTCTCTGCAGGCAGTGTTATGATTCACTGGGGTTACTTCAGTTGGTCAGGTCTAGACTCAGCAACGTTATGTGGCAATAAAATGTCAGATGATGACCTGAATGTACTGAATGACCAGGTTATTCTATTAATGGATCTTTTTTATTCTGATGGCACAGGCATATTCCATGACTCTGAGATTGTGAAAGAATGTATGAGGAATAATTTTCAAACATGAATTGTCCACCACATTGTGTGCCATAATCAAAGCTAAAATGAAATATAGGAGTGTGCAACGTTTGGACAGGAAGTGTAACTCAAATATGTTTTAAAACCTTCTTTAAACTGGGTTGAAATTAGATCTTTTTTTCATTCGTTATGTCTTAAATTATAATACATTGTCGTATTGTATAAAAATTAACATCTTGCATTTTTATTGTTGTAAAATGCACAGCATATTGTCTTTTTCTCTATCCAAAAATGCACTGGTGTACACACAACTGTAAACAGGAACAAAACAGAAGTTGCATCATAAATGAAGAATGCAGTAGTTAATGAGTGAGGTTTTAAATCGTGGCTAGTTTTGCTTTCACTCCAAATGTATTTTTGACAATATTTCCAAAGAAAACCTTAAATTATAGCGGAAACAGTGTGTGTTTATTATGTGCTAGTATAACACATACTAAATACTAATTATTGATTCATATCGCTCTGTTTTTTAGTACCTTTGTAGTAATTAGTAAACTGTGTCAAGTATCTCTGTGTAGCTATAAAAAAAAAAAATGTGGCACTACTACGTGCCATACAGTCCACAGCCTCTGTAGAGATGCAAGATAAATGGTAAGGTCTATTAGGCTGTTGTCTAGGTGCAGTCATGTCTGCTGTAGTTTGAAGGTGTCACAGTTGAACGAGAAGCAGCTCCGGTTGCACTGCAATCAGGAGAGACAAGAGGGGGCATTTTACAAACTCTAGTCACACTTCACTATGCATGCTGATATGAATAGATAAATACTAATGAATAGACCAACGATAAATAAAAATAAAATGTTAAAAATAAAGTGATTCTTGGTCATATATAATATGCATCAAAGCAATGACTGTATCTGGGGTCTCTTTTTGCAGATGCCAGAGGTGTCTCAAGTAAACATGACTGTCTTATCACAGCGCTTTTTATCAGCTGCTGTTTCAGATGAAGGTGTAGGCAGCAATAAATCAGACAGCCTGTGTAAGCAGGGATAGATATTTGACAAGGGCTATTAAAATCCCTGCTGTATTTTATGAAGGATATAAAAAACGGATTGTAAAAGTAATTCTATATCTCTTTTACATTCTCAGCTTTATAGATCATGGAGTTCTGCAGTGCAGAAATGACTCTCTGCATCTTAGCCTTGCTTGTATGTTTTGCACTGTAGGAATGAATGACGTGCCATGCAGATGTGCTGCAGGTTTGGGTGCTCAATTATAATCAGAAAATTTACTTTCTACATGCCACGGCGGGACCTTTTACCTCTTTAGCCTGCTCTTCTCTGCCCCGTTGTTATCTGACTTATCAGGCTGGGACACATTCTTGCTAACACTTTTTTATACCCTGCACTGAAACTCAAAAGCAGATGGCCACCTTGGCTTCTGGGTAAGAGTTAACGTTAAAGCACTAGTCGAGAAGAGATGCATAACAGTACCAAAGATTTGCTGTCAACGCTGAATTGACATTTGAGAAAGAGAGAGAGAGAGAGAGAGGAAAGTAATTTCCACTAGTCACATCTGGAAAGGTTATCTACCTTACACTGTTAAACTTCACTCAGGATAGTTAACGATTAACGATATATGTTAAACATTCAAGCTATTACGTCCATGTTATTCACATTATTTTTAGCCTCTGCTACTACATCATGTGTTCGGTCCTCTTTTATTTGCTGCTGTGGAGTTTTATACCATGTGATAGGTTAATTTAGAGTCTTCTTCTTCTTCCTCTTTTTTTTTTTTTTTTTTTACATTTGTTAAAAGGTCAGACGGTTTCTGCATGCTAAGTGCACATCTATCACAGAAACCTCAAACGCTATGTAATGTCAAGGATTAAGACATCAAGCTTTGCACCGGGGCCCCTTGAGAATAGCAAGGAGATGAGCTCATACCTTTCCCAAAATCTCAACACATCATGTTCTTGGGGGGGGGAAAGAAGGCAATTTGCCAATGATGCTAATTAGACAGTGTTACTGAAATCCTATATTAATCACATGGGAAGTGTGTTATCGTTAGTATGCTTTATTACTGTACATGTATTATAGCAGATGTTGTAATGTTGTATTACAGTTCGTCGGATAAAATATTTTATCTACTTAAAGAAAATGCCAATTGACAAACATATACAGTATATGTAATATGTAATATGTTTTATTATTTAATATGACTTCCACCATGACTTTTTGCAACGTCTATAGCAGCATCATGCACTTTTTTGGCCATTATAAATACTGTATATGGTATATACTGATCATGCACTGTGATAAGTTCACAACCCATCCAGTGTGTCCCAAGGCTTGAGCCCAGAGTTCCCTGAGATAGGCTTCACAGAATAAGAGGTTCAGAAATCCAGTGGATGAGTGGAACCTGGTTGCCTGGTTGACTCATTGGCATTCCTTCAGTATGTCATTGGATTTAATCTTTTTTAAAATACGATGCTCTGATTTGAAGAGGAAGATCCACATAAACATGCTCAAACTAAAGAACAAGATGTTGATGTGCATTGTCTTCAACCTTGTTTTTTTTTTTTTTTTTTTTACAAGAAAACGTACTGTTCTGATAACGTTAAAACCAGTGTTCAATGAGCAATAGTATTTATAGCACATCTTGTACAGCATTTATTATCTAGTTTTTGTCTTTTGTTATTGTTTGTTGTCACTTGACTGTATATGATTTTTTCCATGAGATGTTTAGGTTTTCAAGGTTTTGGAAAGTAAAAATATAATCTGCACTTGCATCCGCCTCTATCTACATGCCCTAACAGTAAGGTAAAAATAAGCAGTGCCCCCATATGTTTTGTATGTGTATAGACATATGCACAAACATAGATGCATATATTGACAAGAATGCACATGGAAATGCCAATGAATTTTGCTGTTCATTACTAT
>JAQMYL010000017.1:9290646-9322448 GCA_030014365.1 Clarias pachynema | reverse complement strand
ACACTGTACATATACTGTATATTTTTTATGTATAGTAATGAGCAGCAAAATTCATTGACATTTTCATGTGCATTCTTGTCAATAATCACACATATAAGTAAACAGGGTTATATAATTGCTGTTAGGGTTGTATCTTAGAGTAAGTTTTTTTTTACTCTTTTCTTATCAGGTTTAATTCAATAATGGTCGACAATTTTAAAAAAATGAATGGATAAATAAATTCTGTAATTCTGAGCCTATCCTTGAACCACTGGACAAAAAGTGGGACTGCACCCTGGATGGGATGCCAGTCTAGTACCCATACACACATTTACACACTCATTCACACCTATGGACAATTGAGAGTCGCTAATCCATGGGATCCTGGGATGTTTTAGGGGGTGAGCAGAAACTCCCACAAAAAAAAGGAAGCAAGTGTAAAACTCCACCACTCAGGATCATGATCTGTAATTTTATTATTTTTATTTATATTATTTTAATGGCGTCAAACTTTTCAGCCATATTTTATGACTTAAATTTCATTATGGCCACTATTATGACAATTATAGTACTGGTAACATATATATATATATTCCACTATATATTTGTCACAAATATAAATATGCTTATGGAAGTTTTATGATACATGGTTCAAAAGAAAACAGTAAAATAGAAAATAGAAAGCATCACTTAGTTTGTCATTTACACTAGGCAAAAAAAGAGGACTGAAAAAGCTGTATAGTGCTGCATAACTTCACCCCTCAAGCACCTAAAACCATTGACAGACCCAGACCTACATCTCTCACTCACATAATTATGCCTGTGTCAGAATAACTAATAGTAGTTACTGAATAACTGATATTAAAATGATTAACTGAATACTGACCTGGGATTTAAGGGTTAACCAAATTATATTAAAACCCAAGTTTCTCTGTCTTTTTTTTTTCTTTCAGATGAACAAAATTAATGAAGTGTACATTTTGGTGGGGTATATTTACCTAGTGTCAAATGATGAATGTGTGTGTAAGCTAACGTTCACTGCTGTTAGTGTAGCTTGTTTATAAAGGTGTCACATGCATTATGCAAACTGAGAGCCTTGGACTTATTTGAAAAATGTACTGCAATTACAAACACACAAATAACTTTGCCGGACCAAAACTGAGAGTATACATTTCGTTCATTCTTCTCTCCTCCCCTTCATAGTATTCTTCTCATTCATTACTGCTCTCTCTCTCTCTCTCTCTCTCTCTCTCCTTCTCCCCACAGCCACTCCCAACACATTTAACTAGTTTCTGCTCAACCAGTTTGTCCTCCCTCAGTGCCTGAATGTTGACTGTATATAACACTGTTGTAGTGCCACATTCTCACTTTACTTTAGCCTTCACACAGACACACACCTGTACTTAGATCACAACCTGTTCCTGTTACTGAGTCCATGTCGTATGACCAGGACACCTGCTTCCTCTGCAAAGAGGACCTGAGGGACCCAGTGTCCATTCCCTGTGGTCATCCTTTTTGTGCCATCTGCCTTAAGACCTACTGGGACCACGCTGACCCCTCTGGCCAATACGCGTGCCCACAGTGTCGAGTCAGCTACAACAAGAGGCCTAACCCACGCCGCCTGATGTCCTCTCGCAACTCTACATCGCAGAAGCTTTCAGAATCCTCGCCTCCAGCTCCTCCAGCTCCGGACTACAACTACGCCGGCCCCCGGGATGTGGCATGCGACATCTGCATTGGGAAGAAGCTCAAAGCTGTTAAGTCGTGCCTGATGTGCCTGGCATCATACTGTGAGAAGCACCTGAAACCTCACTATGAGTCGTCAACCTTCAAGAGGCACAAGCTGGTGGATGAGATCGGACACCTGGATAGGCAGATCTGTCCACAGCACCAGAAAGGGCTGGAGCTCTATTGCCGCACAGACGAGATGTGTATTTGTGTGCTATGCACCGTGAAAGAGCACAAGGGTCATGATATGGTCTCAGCCGAACAGGAGCGAAGCGAGATGCAGGTGAGAGCAAAAAGTTGTTTTTTTGTTCTAACCGTTAATGTTAATTAGAATGACATGAATCATAAAAAATAATAATTTTGGCGGTTTAGTAAAAATATCCTAAATTTCATATTGTCCTGTTCCATGCTTTTTTTATTTTATTTCTCACTGCTGTACCTTTAGTTTGATTTAAGGGAGTAACTTTGTTGAATTTAGGACAAATTAGTCTGACCTAATGTCAACGTGTTATCAAAGAGGACGTGAACGGACAGTGTCTATTGCTCCTTGACAAACTCCTAAAACAAATATATCAATGTTGGAGTGATCTCCACCCAGATTAGAATAAAAAAGTTGTCTGTGCAGTATTACTGGTGTGGGAACAACTGTTCTGCTGTTTATAATGGAAAAGGTCCTGCATTGTTCCTTAACCAAAACAGGGATCTACTCGCTTTAGTTACGAACGAAACACAATTTTTTTAAAGCAATGACTGGAAAATGTTTTTGGCAAATGGTCATTAAAAAGTGATTTAGTGACAAGTCACTTTTTAAAAAACATTGTAATGCAAAAGTTGGTTGAAATGTTTTTTTTTTTTTTTGCATGTGTTACTATAGCAACGTCTGGGTGCCACACAAGCTGAAATCCAGGAGAAGATTCACGACAGAGTGAAGCAGATGGAGGAGTTGAAACAAGCTGTGGATTCATTAAAGGTGAGCACATGGTAAAACTTTTTTTTTTTTAACATTTTTTTTTTCAAGAAGAAGTCTTTCAGCACCTTTGAGCAAGAGGAAAAAGCTTTTTTGTCCACCATCTCATCTAACAGTAATCATGGGTCATTTAAGTCATTTAGGTCAGTCATTAGTGTTTCAGGAAACTAAACCACAATGGATGTCATTGTATTTACTGATATTTGACTTAGCTATACAAACTATAGAACTAACAACTACGAAAGGTAGATTTACCTTTCAGTTGATCTAAGCCTTCTTCAAGATTCAAGAATTTAAATGCTTATCAAATTAAAGGGACAAAATAAAATTCACCCAAACATTTCTCTCCAGAACTCGGCTCAGCGGGCGCTGCAGGAGAGCGAGAAGCTCTTCGGAGACATGCTTCGCACCATCGAAAGGATGCAACAAGAAATGGCCAAGCTGATTACGTCCAATAAGAAAATGGCGCTCAACACAGCCGAGGGCCACATGGATCGTCTGGATCAGGAGATCGCTGACCTGAAGAGGAGAGACAATGAGCTCACACAGCTGTCCCGCACCGAGGACCATATCCACTTCATCCAGGTACAAAGAAAATCCCCAATCCATGTAATGTAAATGTGATTAGATGCTTTAGCTTGATCTGTTCAAAAAAAAACAACAACAATTGGATCCCAGGTTCATGACTGCAGGCAGATCGTCTCCTGCTTCTTTATGAAACAGATATCTAAACCACATGAATATTTTATTTATCCTTTATAAATAAACATTCTTCATTATATCTTTGATCTTTTCTTTTGAAGAGTTACCACATGCTGATAGCCCAGACAGACGCTGAAGAGCTGCCCACTGTTAGCGTCAACCCGTACTTCTCCTTCGACTCGGTTACCAAGACTGTCTCTGAGTTGAAACAGCACCTGAACGAGTATGGCAATGAGGAGCTGGTCAAGGTGGCCACCACAGGTGAGTTCCAACATACATGAAATGTACAAATATAACATTCCACTGTAGAGACTCTCTTAGTTGAGAGTAACCATTTACTTTGTATATAACATATTTTTATTTGTATTTGTATTTATTTTTTTGGTTCACTGTGAGTTCACTGCACATCAGTACAAAGTTCTTCTAAGCGATCACCTTTTCATCATCTTATGATGAAACATTGCTAGCCCGACCTCTTTGGTCTCTTAAAAAAGGCCCCGCCCCTTCTACAGGGGTACAGGGATGATTTTATGAGTAAGAAGTGATATTGTGTGGTACATGGGACCCTTCAACACCATCATCATTAAAACCCATATTATGAGGAAAAGAAAGCTGTGCCAAGGTGCAACGAAGCTCCAAAGATCCACACTAATACATCACTTGAATATTCAATCTCTGTTCATTCAATCGTCCTATACAATTCTGTTCAATATGTTATTTGTATTTTTCATATTACTTATTTTAAATTGTCTTCCAGTGAACAAGATGCCTTTCTGTCAACTAGAGGACAAAAAGGGAAAGAAGCCCATAAAGAGTAAGCAACATTCAATTTTAGAGATTTGACTGCTGTAATGTTTAATTTTAAAACTGTAAAAGAAAAAATTAAGAAATAATCATTTTTTTAGCTGCTCAGTAACAAGCAGGTTGCCTTTTGATCTAAGATCATGTGAATGGTTATGTAAATGATGAGTAATGTGAACAGTTAGCCGTTCCTCATGTTGCTGGGTGTGGACTGAGTAATCCTAGAGATCCCTTTATTACCCTTGCTTATTATCCCTCTATTACATCTCATATAGATCTAAAAATAATACATAAATGATTCCAATGAAAATTTGTACTGTATACTTAAACATATGAAACATGAATTAATTGATAAATAAAATTCTTTATACATGTCATTTTATTAAGCATTTGATTTTTCACTGTGGATACCTAATATCTGTTTTGTTCCTTGTAAAGACCTTTAATGATGATATACAATACTGAAGTACAATAATCATGTTCTGTTGTGTCTCTAGGTGATGAAATTGACACGTATAAGGCTCAGAGGACTCTAAGCCAAGCGCCTCCTCGTAGCCAGGCTTCACGCACCAGGGACGAATTTCTCCAATGTACGTTTGAGCACTTTTTTTTTTTTTTTTACTTTTTTTTTTATCAAAAAGCAAAGCAAAACAACTATATTAAATTTACTGGTTATATTAGAGGGCTATCTGGTTTCCATTAGTAGTTGATTCATCGTGTTTTAAGAAACACATTATTACTTAAACAGCATCGGAAAAAGATGATTGTATCATATTTATACGATGCTTCAAAAATTTCTGTGGTAGTATGTCACATAATTTGCATAATTATACCTTAAACGGCGCACTGAGAAACAAGGCTGTCCTTTGGCCCGGTGCTAGGCAGGCTGTTGAGGGAGTTGTCCTGCAGCATTCCTTAGATATGGGATTTGTACAACAGACTGAAAGAACTTGCTGGGCCTGTTAGGCGAGTGGGTGTAAAGTTTGTCAAAGGAGAGAATCCATTCCATGAACAAAAATTTACGTGAATGCCTCATTTTACAAACCTAGCCTGGAGACCTCCTATACTTTCCGGCTCATTCGTTCTGGTGCATGCACTTGCTCTAACCTCATCTGGGTGTTTATTGTGACTTGAAGCAGAAGAGGGGCATCAAACATTTCAGCTGAACGCCTGCATCTGCAGAGATGTTTAGGTGAACTGTTTGTTGTTTTTTTTCCAGCTGGAATTGCTTAGCTGAAAATCTTGTTCCTGTCTAATTGAGAAACACAATAAGGCCAGGGCTTCGAATGGCAAGTCTTTCATCTATTGTGCACAAACTGGGTAACGCCCCGATTAGCGAGTAATGAAGACAGCAAAACCATAGGCGCTCGCTTCTTTACACTTTTTACATCTTAAATAATCCACAAAGTACTATTTATTTACTAATTAGCAACTTAAATCTCAAAAATGTATAAGCTAAGGAATCTTTATAAGAAAAAAATTCAGGTAAGTAAAGTAAATATAGCCCAACGTATTGAATTCCAGTATAACTGCATAGGTGTGCAGTCAGTCTGAAGTGTGTACTGCCACTCTCGGCCCTCTAGATGAGAGACGATCACGTGGTTCCTCAGGCAGCCGCAACCTCCTAATGTACAACCAGCTCTGAGAGCAGACGAGGTGGGACACTAGACTCTAGACTTTATTTGCATGCTGGGCCTATACTCATTAACAGTATAGCAGTGCTGACCAAAGATCAGCTTACTCTCCATTTAAATCCTCAGTGATCTGAAGTCACAGAAAAACTGGTACAAGGTCAGCACTCCTATTTGAAAGAAAAAAAAATCTGTGCCTGGGCTTCACCTTTAGGGTCTGTCATTTTGGTCTCTCATATTCAAGTACCTTGAAAACTTTTGCTCAATCAGTATTGAACTGTAAAGTTTAAAACTTTGGCCTTGACGGTTGATTTCATCTGTTTTAACCTCGTATGTATGAATGTGTTCTTTATGAACAGTACAATAGGCATCTCTAAAGTAAAACCTATGACAATAATTAACCCGGTTTCCAATTTCTTGTGCTGTGTTGAACAGATGCCTGCCAGTTAACTCTAGACCCAAACACAGCATATAAACAGCTCTACCTTTCCCGAGGCAACAGGAAAGCAGTGCTGAAGAGAGACCCCCAGTCCTACAACGAAAACAACCAGAGGTTCGACTGCCTGCCACAGGTGCTGTGCAAAGAGGCCCTGTCCGGTGGTGCTTATTACTGGGAGGTGGAGTGGAGCGGTGAGGGGGCCTCCCTTGGCATCACCTACAAGGGAATCAAGAGGACAGGCTATGGTGATTCGTGCCGCATTGGCTACAACCGCAAATCCTGGGGCCTCTTCTGCTCCGATTCCAATTACTCAGCTCGCCACATGAAGGATCAAGTGGATATCAATTTGCCCTACTCTTCTCGCATAGGGGTTTTCCTGGACTATGATGCAGGCACTCTGTCTTTCTACAGTGTAGCAGAGACCATGACACTCATCCATGAGTTTAAAGCTTCCTTCACTGAGCCTGTCTATCCTGGATTCTGGGTGTGGTATGAGTCGGCCATCTGTATTAGTCAGCTGTAGCTCTGTGTTCACTTGGTTTAAGGAGGAAACAGTTATTTTATTTTATTTTTTATATCTATATATATATGATTTTATACATGCAAACGAATGTCATATTTTTTGTCACTTTATTGCCACTGTGATCATTAAATCCGAGAATCTATAATGTGAATAAATTAACCTCAATATGCAATTGTAGAATGCATAGTAGATAAGCAATGTTGTTAGTGCACATGGTTTTATATGCACAAAATGATTTACAGTAAAGCTTTATCCATGTGTGTTTGTGTGTGGTCAAATTCTAATGTTGGTTTGCATGCACAAATGAAGACAATAAAAATGATCTAAAATATCTGTCCATTGATGGCTGTTAGAGGGAGGTTTAATCCTTTCAATGAACTCAATAATAGACTATACTGTATATATGTATAAGGGTTAACTGATGAACAGAGGGTGCCATCTACTGGCTGTATACATGAAGCTGGTAGATGGACTAAGCATTCATAGTGTCCAGATTAGTCATGTGTCAGCACAGAGGGGAGAGGAGGGGGTTTGGAACATACATACTCACTCACTCTCTCATAGTCGATACCGCTTTTCCCTGTATACAGTGTCGTGGGGGACCTGGACCATATCCCAGGCGACTTTGGTCATGAAGTGGGGTACACGCCAATCCAACACAGGGCACACATACACTCATTCACACACAATTTGGAAATGGCAATTAGCCTAATCTACACGCCTTTGGACTGTGGGAGGAAACCAGAGTACCCAGAGGAAACCCACCAAGCATGGGGAGAAGATGCAAACTCCACGCACAAAGACCTGAGGTGGGAATCAAACCTGATGCAAGGCTCTTAACCACTAAGCCACCATGCCATATGAACATGCATACTTTGTACAGGAAAAGATTTCCAACATATTCACACTACTGTATTTGATTCATAGTTCCTCTATAGCAGGGGTCCTCAAACTTAATATTCAAAGGTCCAGTCAAAGGTCTGAAACGATTGGTGATAAGCAAATTACTTTTATTAAATTTGATCATTACTTACAAGCAACATACATCCGTGTTTAATGCAGTCTGAGACAAAATACATTTAAATCTAGTGGAGAAAAATGCCACTGTTTGCAATTAGATGCTTAAACCAAAGCAACCCTACGTTTAAAGCAGATTAAAGTGTCAGAAAGATTCAAAATATCTTCCAAGTTTCAAGTGCAAAAGTAATGGCACTGTTTGCCTGCAAATTATTGTTTGTGAACCTAAACAGCTCCAACTTTTCATCATTAAAAAGTTTACAGGTATCTTAGGGGGAAAAAAGTACTACAAGAGAAAAATCTTCATTTACTGATTTTCATGCCTAAACAAACTAAATAAGCAAATTGTATTTTTATGCTTGGATAAAATGATTAAACAAACTGACCTCAAAGAACATCAAAACAAGGCACTGTAATAACTAAATTATCTTGAAGTTAAAGTTACATGATGCGACAGCATGGTGGTTTAGTGGTTAGCACTGTTGCAGACCTTGCACCTCCGGGTTCTGGGTTCGATTCCCGCCTTGGGGTCTGTGTGCATGGAGTCTGCATGTTCTCCCTGTGCTATGTGGGTTTCCCCTGCATGCTCTGGTTTCCTTCCGCAGTCCATAGACATAAAGTTTAGATTAATCTGTGTTCCCAGATTGCACGTAGTGTGTGAATGTGCTTGTGAATGTTGACCGAAGGTGCTACCACAGTGATAAAATGGGAATAAATACAATGGTAATCACCATTGGCCTCCACGGTCCCTAGTTGGACTACAGAGGTTTCTAGATTGATGGATGGAAATACTGTAGAAGCTTACAAGTAATGCTTGTGTTGAACACTAAATAAAATTTTGACTATGAATGATCATTTTATGAGCTTTCACATGCAGCTAATTATATACAGACACTTTAACGTGTCTTTAACGCGAGACGTGGAACCTGTGTGCGGGAGCTTCTGTTGCTACCCGGACGCATTTCTGTTGTGCTCCCATTCAGAAACACCCGCCGCCGCGGTACAGAAAACATGGCAGCTCAGGTGAGAGAGACACATGTAGTTTTCTTAACACTTTCCTTTCTTTTTGGAGCACTGTAGTTTTAAAGATCGCACTATGAACTATCAGGTTTCATAGTACTTATGATAATCTTTGGTTTAAAAAAAGGGAGAATATCGACGTTGGGTGAAGTGACAGATCTATGTCGCTAGCTTTTCCTTGATGCACATGTACTTACTTCATGCTAATTTGGTTTAAAATTTTTTTTAGGTAAACACTGTGTGTGTTCGGAAGACCTGCCAGCATTAAATACGTTCTTGTACTACCCAAGTTAGCTACATGTCTTACCACGTATAATCATGTTTGCTGTTTTTCTGTTGCTAACGCGCTAATTAGCTAGGTTAGCTGGTTAGCTAGGACGTTAGTGGAGATAGTGTGAAAATGCTGATTCATGTTACACCTGCTGCAAAACTCACGATGCATTCAATTTTGATTCAGTTCAATTTTGACTAATGTTCAGAAGAAGATTTGCTGTTGCTATAAGTACAACTAGCTAAGCTAGTTTTGTGTTCTGGAAGCATCTGTTGTGGCTGCAGTGTCGCTATGGTAACGTGCGTTGTGGCGCGCGCTGAACCGCTTTCTTCATAGTGTATACATGTGTAACGTATGAATCATTTAACATTGTGAATTTGTAATGTTGTTATTTGTTTTAATGTCGTAAAAGATGTCAACCCCAAAAGTGCCTGAGGTGCGAGATCTCACCAGGATAGAGAGAATCGGTGAGTGGAAATGTGCACACTTCTCTGATTAAACCTTATTGTGTTAACTGTCATGACTACATCTGTACAATTCTCGATCTGTCTTTAAAAAGCTCTTGGTTTGATTTTGTGTCTCAGGCGCACACTCACACATTCGAGGCCTTGGTTTGGACGATGCTTTTGAACCACGACAGGTAAGACTCCGCACGCTGCGTGCTTTAAGAGCGTAAGAGCATCACTGAAAGATCTTCAACGAGCTCAACCCCCAAAAATGTTGAAACCATTCAGCAGCTAAGGTGTCTAACGGAGGACGTGTGGCCAAAGTGACCGGATCTGTGGAACTTTGATACCCCCTAGTATTATCTCACAGTGTGACATAAAAGTTGATGATGACCCAGCCTGCTGTTACATTGCGGGCGGAAACCTGTGACATGCACAGTATGACATAATAAAAATGATGACGGAAATGACACGCCTGTGACAACTGCCTCTGCAAACAAATTATTTGTGTAAATTGGACAGTTTTTAATCCCACTTCCTTAGGAATTCTGATGAAACAGTTATCCTTGTTCTGTAAAGCTTAAATTTTTTTTTTTGCATTATGGCATAATAATGTCATGACCAGCACTGTGCAAAAAAAAAGTTCCTGAGTTCCAGAATCAGTGATTTCATATGAGACTCATCTCATCTGTCACCAAGCCTTGTGTATGACTCGCAAACCGCGTTACTCGCAATCTGAAGTTCCACTGTATGTTGTAATAAAATAAACAGGTTTATTAATTTGGACTATTTTACACCAGTTCAGTGATTATTGAGGTATTTACAGTATAGAGTACATTAAAGCCTACTAAAGTTAGTACTGTTTGAGTCTCAGGCATAGAACCCCAAGTCACAGGAGTTCACAAGTCACTGAACTCTTTCAAGTCTGTTTGTATCATACTCCTTTAATGTGTTTAATCTTTTGCCTGTCAGGTGTCTCAGGGCCTGGTGGGGCAGCTGGCAGCTCGGCGTGCGGCTGGTGTGATATTGGGGATGATTAAAGAAGGGCACATTGCTGGACGTGCAGTGCTTATTGCTGGCCAGCCTGGAACGGGCAAGACCGCCATTGCCATGGGTATAGTTTATTCTCTAAATGAGCTTTAAAATCGAAATAATCTATAATTCTACTGTATGAACTGTTGTATTCTGTTAATCAATTGTGTGTGATGAAGGGCTATAACAGTTAAAGTGTTTTTCGTGTGTCCGTGTAGGTATCGCTCAGTCACTTGGTCCGGACACGCCTTTCACTGCGATGGCAGGAAGTGAGATCTTCTCTCTGGAGATGAGCAAGACAGAGGCCCTGAGCCAAGCCTTCCGCAAAGCCATCGGAGTCCGAATCAAGTAGGCAGGCCTGCAGTTACACCGAGTTTACCGGGTTAAAACATGAGGAACAAGACATGTTTCATGGTTATATGATGTTTAAGCCTGTGCATGTGTTTTTGTATAGAGAGGAGACGGAGATCATTGAGGGAGAAGTGGTGGAGATTCAGATTGACAGGCCTGCAACAGGAACGGTACATTTAAATTTTATATAAATATCACAACAAACATTATAGTAAGTTATTATAGTAAATTAAAACATTATTACTGAATATTATATGCAAGAAATCCCATTCTGATTTAAGGAGTACTTCTGCGATTCTAGTTTGTTGTTGGATTTGTTTGCTGTGGACAGTGATGTACTGAGACTGTTTACTCTAAACACGTACGATAGAAATCAAAGGGCAGGTGTTGAATTCCCACAATAAAAGTTAAGTTTATGTGAATTTCAATATAAAATGTACTGGACTCCCGAGTACTGCAGTGGTAACTCGTTCTCCCGAGTTTGATACGTGGGCGATACTACAGCCATCTGTAGTCTGGAGTACAGGGAGCAAATAGGCCATGCTCTGTCGGTGGGAGGGACTGCACTCTTACATCAATCACTAGCCAACCATGTGCTTCTCTGGGCTCACACATGTGGAAGGGGTGGATAGCGTGTTTGCAGATGTGATTTCACACTGTTTATCACATATAGTCAATAGACACAGGATAAATCTGCTGACCTAGTGCAATTCTAGTAACATATAAATCATGAGTGATAATAAGATAATAATAAAACAGCATTAATTAATAATAATAATAAAATGTGGTGACAATGTGTTGTATTAACAATTATCCATGTAATATAAACCCGTGATTTGATTTGCAGCTAAACTACCGATGGAGCTTCATTGTAAAAGAGGCTTAATCAACATTCTCTGACCAATCAGGATTGACAAAATCAGTGTAGAAAACAATGTAACTTGAAGTGTCTGTTCTTTTCTTTCTGCTTGTCTGTGTTCAGGGTGCAAAAGTTGGCAAGCTGACCCTGAAGACTACTGAGATGGAGACCGTCTATGACCTGGGCAATAAAATGATTGAAAGCCTCACTAAAGAGAAAGTCCAGGCTGGGTAAGTTTGAGCACTGTATACACACACACTTTTGAAAATGTACATTATTCCTAGGCGTAGAAAAAAAATGTGTAAATTGTTATAGGAAATATTACTAGGCTTTTGTCTCCTCTGTAGGGATGTGATCACCATCGATAAAGCCACAGGGAAGATCAGCAAACTGGGCCGGGCTTTCACCCGAGCCCGAGATTACGATGCCATGGGAGCACAGGTAAACACTCAAATTACACACATGATGCATCACATTACAATGTATTGGATAGTGCATGCTTTGTGTTTCTCATAAATCGTTGATCGTTTAGGTTTCAGTGGCGAGAAGATGCAACTACAGCCAAATTGCTCCCATGATCCCCTTGTTATTAAACATCCCCCCTCTGGATGTTAGCAACGTTATTGCTCGCAGTGGTTAGAATGATTAAGTAATCATGGCTGCTCAAGGGGAAATTTTTTTGCTTTGCTCGCAGCAGGTGTAACATGAATCAGCATTTTCACAGTTTTCCACTAAGGTGGATTTTTTTTTTAAATCACTGGATAGCTTTCATATTTGGTATAAGGTACCATAGTCAAAACGTGAGATAGAAAATGATTGAGCATTGATAATGTACACTAAAAGACAGATCATGCACCACTTATTCACTCAACTTTAAGCTTAATTATTTATAAATGCATATGTAGTCCTGGCTTTAATGGCTGTTTGTGTTCACATTATTAAAAAAAAGAAAAAGATGACAGATATTCTTTCCACTTTGGTAACATTATCAAACCCTAATGATGTTATTTGTGATTGAGGTACTTTATCCTGTGCTTTGGTGGTTGCAGCCCACGTTTCAAAAATGTGACTAGCGTGCTTCACAGACATGAATTTATTTTTCTTACATTATACTGTTTATTAATTTAAAATAATTAATCTTCTCAAACACAACGTTAAATTCTCTAGAAGTCACTTTTGCACGTTCAACATGAAAAAGTGTTTAGTAAAAATAAGTGGAACAGGTGAAATGGCACTTCTCACTCTCTCTTTAATGGCTTAAACATATTTAAGATTTTGAGTTTGTTTGCGACACTTTTTGAAACCAGAGAGATTTTCTTCGAATGTCAATGTTTTGTCATTTCGATTTCAGACGCAGTTCGTGCAGTGTCCAGAGGGGGAGCTGCAGAAGCGTAAAGAGGTCGTACATACAGTCTCACTGCACGAGATCGATGTGATTAACAGCCGCACTCAAGGGTTCCTGGCTCTGTTCTCAGGTCTGTCTCCATTTACATCTTCTCCAAAGCCTTAGCCCTCCTAAATCACAGGCCTAGTCATGTAAATCTTTCTTTGCTTACTGACTAAACTATTTATCGCTTTGAAGATGAGCCGACCAGAACTTTGTCTTGAAAATAAAACCATATTCACTAAAACAAGCCAGAATGATTAATCAGGTATTGCCTGTGGCTGGCCTTGCTCTTCTATAGACACCTAATTTATATTTCTTTAATTTAGTAAAACGATGCATTTTTGGAGATTTGTGTGTTTACTTCTGAATTTGGCCTGATCCGAGTTGTTTATGGCCGATATGCAGGAGACACAGGAGAGATTAAGTCGGAGGTGCGTGAGCAGATCAATGCCAAAGTTTCAGAGTGGAGAGAGGAGGGGAAGGCAGAGATCATTCCTGGGGTAAATATACCTTCTTTGGTACATTCTAGTCTCAGCTTCAGATGCTGTACTTGGTCTAGGTTCACAGAGCAATCAAAAGAGGTCCAAGTTGCTGCACAGAGCAGTGAGGAGTCTAGAGACCTGTAAGAATGAGCATAAAATCTCTTATATTCAAGAGAGCAACAGGTATGTTATAGTCCATAGAGCGTTTTAATGTCCCATAGGGGACATTACCTACAGTGTTATGGATGAAGAACCAGGTAATCCTGCTGCTCAAGATTAGGTTTAAAGCTCCATCCACCACAACTGGAAACCAGTGGATTGGACCACTATCTACAGCTATCAGAATCTTGAAAGTTTTAGCTACAAGCTTTTAGACATGAATCTCATTAATAAGCACACAAACTTGTCGTGGTAACAGTACTTCTACATCGGGTCACATGACACAGTGATTATTTGTCTATAAGAGCATGCCCCATCATGTACTATTTCTCACCTTATGATAATTTTTTCATCCTCATAGGTCCTCTTTATAGATGAAGTCCACATGTTAGACATGGAGTGTTTCTCCTTCCTTAACCGAGCCTTGGAGAGCGATCTCTCTCCCGTCCTCATCATGGCAACCAACCGTGGCATCACCAAGTGTGTACATGCATATAAATAGACTTCACAAGGGTGTTGTATTGCAGAGCTTTTTGCCTGATACTATCTGTTTCTCTTATACAGAATCCGAGGCACTACCTATGACAGTCCTCACGGCATTCCTATAGACATGCTGGACCGAATGCTGATCGTCACCACGTCTCCCTACACTGAGAAAGAGACCCGGCAGATCCTTAAGATTAGGTGAGGTGTGGGTTTCGGCTGCGTACTGCCACCACACAGCTCTTTATCAAACACATTTTAGGTCTTTTCTCAGTTTATATTCTTTCTTGAATATCCCTAGTGCTGCAAACAAGTTAAATATAAACCATAATTTAGCAACCAGTTCCATTTCATGTTCATTTGAAACACCAGTATGTTATTTTGGTAAAAGTCATAGTTACAGTAGCAAGGTGAAGGTCAGCATCATTAAAACATTAGTCAATAATTTATAGATTATTGCTCTGATCTGCTTAAGATTATTGCTTTAGTGGCCATAGGCTTACATTTAGGCATTTGGCAGACGCTCTTATCCAGAGCGACTTACATTTTTTATCTCATTATACATCTGAGCATTTGAGGGTTAAGGGCCTTGCTCAAGGGCCCAACAATGGCAACTTGGTGGTTGTGGGGTTTGAACCTGGGATCTTCCGAACCGTAGTCCAATGCCTTAACCACTGAGCTACTCCTGGCCCCGCTTACTGGTTAGCACTGTCACCTTGCACCTTCAGGGTCCGGGTTCGAATCCCGTCGCGGGTCTGTGTGCATGAAGTTTGCATGTTCTCCCTGTGCTTGATGGGTTTCCTCCGGGTACTCCGGTTTCCTTCCACAGTCCAAGGACATGCTAATTGGCGATCCAAATTTGGCTGTAGTGTGTGATTAGGCGTGTATGCATGTGCGTGTCCTGCGATGGATTGGCACCTTGTCCAGTGTGCCCCAAGTCTCCTGGCACCCCCTCTTATATACCACTTAACCTGTCCAGGGTAGGGAGGAGCCTGGAGGACCCAGTACAGGATAGAACGTCCTAGACGATAACTGAGTGAGTGAGTGAGATTATTGCTCTATTTTGCCCCCTAGTGGAATAACATAGAATAGCTCTATTTTTAGGGCAGTGGGAGCTCAGTCTGTTAAGACTTTACTGATCAGAACGTAGGCGGTTCAAACCCCAGCTCCAGCCAGTTGCTGCTGATGGGTCCTCGTGCAAGGCCCTTAACGCTGTCTGCTCCAGGATATGGCTGACCCTGTGTTTTGACTCCATCTAACAACCTGGGATATGCAAATAATTTCACTGTGCAGTATTGTATATGTGACAAATAAAATAAAGTATGATCCACAAGGCCATTTTAATTTAGGACACACATTCTAAATTCATTTTTGTTCACCTTTCTCAGGCTTACTTTGGCTCCTGCTCAAATAAAACAGTGCTGACATTTAAGGCTCAGGCCCGACGTCACTGTAGTGTAAATGTCATGCCCATGCAACAAAATACTGATGAATTTGGTAGCTCCAGTTTTGGGAGTTCTGGTCACTGTACATGTTACGAACCTGAAAAGAAAAGTAGTTCCTCAATTGAAGGATGAAGCAAAGCGGAGTGGAGTGAAATATTGGTACCCTATTTCATGTGTGTCTGTTTGAGTAAGTGCAAGTACTTTCTTAAAGCATGTTTTTTTTTTTCCTGCTTTTCCGAATCAGGTGTGAGGAAGAGGATGTGGAGTTGAGTGAGGAAGCTCACACGGTGCTGACACGTATCGGAATGGAGACGTCGCTCCGCTACGCCATTCAGCTCATCAGCACTGCAGGCCTGGTGTGCCTCAAACGCAGGGTAACTGCTATGTGCTTTTTAAATTTTTTTTAATTGAATAGTGATTTGCCATGTTTACTACAATCTCTGTCACTAGAAGACATAACTTAGACTTATTCTCAATGGTGGCCAAAGTAAACAAATCCTGTACTTTTATGAGTAGAGATGAGTAAACCTAGGTTAACTATTACTCAAGAGTCAAAGTGTCAATCTGAGTTAAAATATAAAAAAGGCCTCCCCTTAAAATGTCCTTATGGATCAAATGTATTCAGCATTAGCTTACGTTAGACTTCTATCTTTCTCTGCCACTTTAAATACTGCACACCACTGTGGTTATGTGACGCAATGCCTTGCAGAAATGAGGTAAAGTAAAGGTACAGACATTTGCTGTAGTGTATTGGAGTAAGAGTAAAAAGTATCTTCTATTAAAACTATTCAGGTAAAGACAAACACATGAAATATGTACTTGTAAATTTACTTTGTTACACATTTACCTTCAAATGGCAAATTTTCCTAAGAAAATTGTGGTTCTCAAAAATGAATAGAAATGTAGAAAGAAAGAAAGACATATGATCTACAGGTTCATAGTACAAATAAACAATGTAATGCAGCTTGCAGATGGTGCAACATTAAAATCTGCTTGTTATGTCCTCCTCAGGGTACTGAGGTTCAGGTGGAGGACATTAAACGCGTCTACTCTCTCTTCCTGGATGAGGCACGCTCCTCACAGTACATGAAGGAGTACCAGGACTCCTTCCTCTTCAATGAAACACGTGAGTCCTTCTTTTGAAACTCGAGACCATTTAAAGAGTACGACTTTAAGAGAAACTTTTCGTTTTCTGTTTGCAGCAGTGGTTCTCAAAGTGGGATCCTTGTAATCCTTAGAAAATAAACTTTAATGCTATTATTTTTGTAAAAATAAAAAATTACAGCCCTGTGATAATAGAGGCCAATCATTTTAAAGCCAAAGGAGGTTTTTTTTTTTTTGTACTATGAACCTGTAGATCATGTGTTTTTCTTTCTTTCTTTCTACAGAATCAAGTCAGATGGACACATCTTAAGGATGGCTGAGAGGAAAGGCTTTTTTATACGTTTCTGTGATGTTCCTCTAACTCATACTGATGGCTGTGAAGCGCTTTTTTCCTTTTTACAAGGAGTTTAGTAGAAATCCTCATTCAATGCACATTATGAATTTTTTTACAAAAAATAACCAATCCTTTCTGTTTGGCCTTTTATTGTTTTGTGTGTTTGCCTTTATGTAGGGAATATTGGCTTTGTGCCACTTAAGGTATTACTTTTCCATAAAAGAAACAAAATTAAAAACATTGTGAAACGAGTCCTTGTCTGTATTGATCAGTCCTCGCACGCACTATTCACACTTAGGGCTGTATTCATATATGACGACTTAAGTTTACCAAGTTTAAAAGTCAATATTTAGTTGGACAAAGTAATTTTTATTCAGTTATGGGTCGCTTTTCTGGGTTTCCCAATCAGTGCCAGTGATGGATTTGTCAATAGTGCCTAGAAGCCACCTGCGTGCAGTGACACCTCAAATGTTCCCACGTTTTTTTTTCAGCAAAGTGTCTAGCTTACCTTGTTTATATACTGTCATGTCCATAAGTATTTTCATGTCATATCTGTAAACCACCACAATGCATTTGAAACGAAACAATCACGATGTGTAGATTTTCAGATTTCATTCAGAAGGTTGACCAGAAGTTTTTTCCATAAAGATTTAGGGTTTATTGCCAATTTATATCGACGTCCCTACGTAAAATATTCGTTGACAACCTTTTTTCTTATAACTTACCATAAAAATCTAAAGGTAGTTTTACATCCTCTTTGTGGTATTTATGTTTTGTTATATGTGATGTATTTTATTTTATAGCTAAACTTGTGCCAAGGCCATTAAGCTAATGGGCTAGCAAATGATTGTGACATATAGGAGCTATCCATACAACAGTCCAAGGGTGTAAATTCATAATTTTTCTTTAAAAAGAACAGATTTTTTTTGTTAAAATAAAAAAAGATAATTTCGTGAAAAACCTAAAAAAAAAAAAAAAAGGTTCTGGTTAGACTAGGTTGACTGTAATTAATACTCTTATTGCTAAAATGTTACATTTTCATCAACTAAAACTAGACTAAAATACTTAGTTTCCTCTGACTATATCTCAACTAAAATGCCCAGACTTTTAGTCGACTAAAACTTGACTTAACAAAAATAGGATAAGATTTTTTTTTATTATTATTTACCGATTTTCTCCCTAATTTAGTTGTCCAATTCCTCCGCGTCGCTAGGGGGCACCCACATTAAGGCTACTACTACCACTCAGTCGGGAGGGCCGAAGTCTATCGCGTGTTTCTTCCGAACCATGTGACTCCAGCTGACCGCATCTTTTCGAGCTACTCACTCATGCACCATTGGGGGCGGCGTAACACACTCGGAGGACACCGCTATCCGCTCCTTCCGCTTGCGCCGGGCTCACAGACGCCCCTGATTGGCTGTAGAGCCGTGATTAATGTAGGAGCATTAAGTACATCTCATCCCGCCCCTGTGGGAGAGCTCGGCCAATCAGCTCTCTCTAGACCTCCGGCTGCGAGAGGTAAAAATAGGATAAGATTGACTAAACTATAATAATAATAAATAATATGGTTTCCATCTGCATTATTCATCGGCTTATTTAAAAAATAAAAATAAAAGCACTTGATCTAGCAGGTCCTGTTATTTGATATTAAGTTTTTGTACAATACACCTACAGTTAACTGTGAGCCACTAAATCAAGGTTGTTATAATGTTTGAGTGTGAGTGAACCTTGGACTGCAGTATAGTTGCAGTACTCCAGACTGTAGCCAGATGACAGTGTATCCTCATAGTTTGGTTTATAGACTTGATGCTGTAATTCGTTGTTTTTGCTTTGAACATTAAAAGGAGTGTTAAAAGATACTGATCATAAAGCTTTTAAGCAATATGTTACAGCACCTATGCATTTTTTTATGGCCATCACCGCTCAAATTAGATTTAATGATCCTTTCCAAGGCCTTAAAGTTTGCATTTGCAACCTTAATCTCATTTTTGGCTCAGAGCTATTATTGAGAATAGTAGCCTTCTTCATATCCAGAGTGCCACAAAGTCTGAGATTTCAGGCCTGTTGGTCAGTAATTACAGAAATATATCTGCTAAAGCTGTGGATTATTACCAAAATAGGAAATATTTGTTAGCATATGGGTTGCTAAACTCATTCAGATTATGTGCGGTGCTAAAAACACAAACCAGAGCTGTGTACAGTATATATAAACCTTCCTCCTAAAAAGATCAAATTAGCACAAAGGATACAATTCAAGTGTTCAGACAGGTGACAAATTAAAGGAAAAACCCCAACATAAATTGTGCTAGTAATGTGTTGAACCACCACAAGCCACCCGAACAGCTTTAATGTGTGTTTGCATAAATTCTATAAGTCTCTTAGACTGTACTGGAAGGATGAATAATATTCTTCCGAAAGATTTTCCCTCACTTGGTGTTTTCCTGATGGTGGTGGAGACAGAGTGGCTGTCTGACATTCTGGTTGAAAATGCTCCAAAACTGATCCATTAGGTTGAGATAACTTGTCTGCGGTGGCCAAAGCATATGATTTACATTTTTTTCATACTCATCAAACCATTCAATGAACCTCTGTGCCCCATCATGGGATTATGATGATCAGTCAGAGGAGCCACACATTAACACTTTGCCACCGTCTGGTATATAAGAGGGGCGGTTAATTCAAACCAGAACTTCTGATGAAAATTATTGTGAATGAGACTTTTACTGTAGCTGCAGTGAATATATGAATGGTGCAAATGTTTTAAGAAGGCCATGACGATCCTGTGGCTCGAAGCCCACTGCAGTCTTTCCAGTAAACGTATCCGTTCGACGGATAACTTATTGCCAACTTGCGGACGAGACGAATCAGTCTGCGGCAACAGTACACACAGTCATTCACCAGCACCACTTGTACATTACTGAAACTTGGCTGGGAGTTGCTGCCACATACCCAGTACAGTCCAAGTTTCAGACATGAAGCATGTTCATTATGGCTCCGGTGTACTGAGAAAACATGTTGGCATAATGCATTAGTGTAGCAGGGGATTAAATTAAGAAATAAAGGAAGTTTTTACTCATAAATATGTTATGTTATTCTGCATAATCAAAAGTCCCAGTTTGACTTGAACACGCCTTGTATCTCAGTGCATGGTCAGGGCTAATGCTGATATTACATCATGGCATCAGAACCCCTACTTACATGTAGTATTAAAAAAAATAATAATAATTTGTCACATTTGCTTTGGCATAGTTTAATTAATTCCATAACAGGAGCATGTTTAATCCCAATACATCCCTGTGAATTATGTAAAAATTACCAAGCTTTCTTTTTTCAAATGCATGTAGTGCTAGAATAAACAATATTGATAAATGTTACCCTGGATGGCTAAAATTGTTAAAAGTAGGGCTAAACCTATGCAGAAGCTTGCATTGTGATTGGCAGGTGTTAAAGGAATGTCATGTTTTCAAATGAGCATTCGGAAGAAAGTATCTAACCTCACCTGTAATCATCCTCATTAGGTTATTTCAAAAAATCCCATCCAAAGATACACCTCTAGTTGATGTACATAAGATAAATGAGATGTAGTCAGAAAACAGAATGCAGACAATAAGATTGCATGTACACACACCCAAGTGAGACTGAATTTTGTCATCCAAGTATCAATATATAAATGAGAATGTGATATGGGAATTTGTGTCATTCATTCTGTACAGCTTTTATAGGGTCAGGCACTGATGTTGGACGAGAAAGCCTGGCTCGCAATCTTTGTTCCATTTCATCCCAAAGGTGCTCGATGGGGTTGGATGAATTGAATGAAACGTCCTTTCAGTAACAAAAACCAAGCTCTTTAAAATTCTGCTAGTTCTGTCAAATGTGCTACCACCAGGTACATCACCATTTTGGAAATAATGTCAAGGGTATTCAAACTGACAGATCGTCACATGATTGCACCAGGATGTTCATTAGATGTTACTTAGCAACTTGAGTTAAAGTCCAGGATGAAGCTAAATAAGGAACTTTTAAAGGGTTTGTGACATGTGTGTCAGTGTCACCATGGGTCCTTATGGGTTAATGTTTAGCGATTATGGAGCTAATTTGTTGGTTGGTGCTGTAGTTCTGTTTCACCTGTGAGGAGTTGGAGGTGGTGATGTCACATGTGAACAATGCTTAAGCAGGTACAATGATATTTAATAGAATGAAAGTAAAACTCATTGGAATACCGGTCAGGTTTCATTGTTAGCGCCTAAAAACAAAAAGCAAGAGCTACTTCATATTAACGAGAACTCCAGGTAGTCACTTGTATGAGCATACAGATGAGATAGCAGCAGGTAGTCCATTGGCATTGGCAAAACAGGTTATTATTCTGTAGAGATAGTTCTTGTGTAGAGGTAACTCGGGGCATAAGACAGGGGACACACTATATGGGTGCCAATATACAGGGTGGGTGAAAATTTACTAGGCAATATTCAATAGCTATAGATCTTGTACTATCACTGGAGTCATGATGAAAACAGACTCTCCCCATTTTGCTCTTACTGTTCATGAATGGTTCGACCAGCATTTCCAGGACGTTAGCTGGGACATGCGGACCTAATGAATTGCCTCCAAGAAGTCTAGATCTCACTCTTTGTGATTATTTCCTGTGGGGCTATGCAAAGGAGGATGTGTACAGAGCTCGTACAAAGCCTCGTACCCTGGAGGACTTGGAGGCATGGACTCAGGAGGTTCTCACCAATATCCCAAATGAATTCCTTCCATTTCTAGCTGTTTGAGGAAACTGGTTGATGCCACCGGTGCCTACGTTGAAATTTAAATATTTGCTTTAATTTTCCTATGTAATAAAGTACATGTACAATTTGTTTAATAAATTTGTATTAAGGCAGAATGGTGGCGTAGTGCTTAGCACTGTCGCCTTGCACCTCCAGAGTGCGGGTTCAATTCCCAGTCAGGTTCGATTCCTGCCAAAGACATGCAGATTAGGCTAATTGGCGTTCCCAAATTGCCCGTAAAGTGTGAATAAGTGCAGAGTGTGTGTTTATGTGTGTGTGTCCTGTAATGGATTGGCACCCGTGTCCAGGGTGTACCCTGCCTTGTGCCTTGTTTCCTGGGATATCATTCAGGCCTCCCACGACCCTGAATACAGGATTAAGCAGTATAGACAATGAGTGAATTTGTATTAGAAATATGAACTTCATTACCAATTTTTAATCTCTAATTACTTTTTACCCACCCTGTACATCACAGGCCACAAGCGCACCCTCTTTCAACACGACAAACAATTTGGAAACACAGATCAGCCTACAGTGCATGTCTTGGGACTTTAACCCACAAAGCCTGGCGAGAACATGCAAACTCAACAGACACAGAAATTCAAACCTCCAACCTTGGTGGTGTGATTCAACAGTACTAACCTTCAAGCCACCACACCGCTCACAGACCAGCAAGTTTCAACTAGAAAGTCAACTCTCAAGAATTACATTTGGAAATAAACCTTGGATGTGACTGAAGACCATATGCATTAATCATAAACAATAATATACTGTACAAGTGGTTCACAGGGTGCAAGATACATTTCTCTCAAGCATGACCCCTGAATCATTCAGGGCTTTCCATTGGCTATATAGTGCTCCTGGTTGTAACACTGGATCCTGTAAAGGCCATTGAGAGTATATAGAAATTAGAGTCTCTGTTAACACTCCAGCAGGCCAAAGATAAGGACTGTAACTCAAACCTGACCATTAGCATGCCTTGGCGAATGGTAGAGCTTTACTGAATGATGTGTCAATTACTCTCGCAGATGCTTGAACCCTGATATCGCCTCTTTAGACCACACTGGACTATTTGTTGCAGCACCTGAGGATAAGATTTCTGTCTGTGTATAATTTTTAGGTCATATGCTTTAAAGGAAAAATCGAATCTAGTACGCAGTTTTATATTCCTTTAAAAAGCGGCTTGCAATTGTGAACGCGGTGCTATTGGAGTGCAAATCGTCTTCATACAGACGTAAGAAAGGAGACGGAAGACGGGCCTGAAATGGCTGTTGCCCATTCAGGATCGTCATTTACTGATGAGTTATTTATAGCATTGTCTCTAGCTCCACCCACTACTCTTTCTCCATTTCTGTATTTTTTTTTAATTCGTACCCTGCCATGCGGATCGTACAAATCTGTTTGTCTCCTGCTGCCACTTTCCACAGCATGCTCTGTTCCTCTACCACCATCATGCCTGCTGCAGCTGTAACAGACAAATCTGAGGACATGGAAATGTCCTGATCGAGCATATCGGGATGCAAAACAGAACAGACTGAATAAAACAGGACGAAGGTATGAGTGATGGATGTCGCACCAGTGGAAACTGAAGATTGAATTACAAAATATTCTGCTCACGAATGCCATTTTTCCCCACCTATTTGGCTCATGGCTCTGTTTACAGAAGCTGCTCACAGCCAGGCACAGCATGCCTATGAAAAATAAGCACACACCGTTCTCAACGATAGTTAAAATATTCACACACACACAAAAGCATAAGCACACATGCTTATGCACAAACAGGTGTGTAGCTGTGATAGCCCACCCCTGGCACCATCAACAATGTTTATAGTTCTCTTGCACTCATTCCCTCTCTTGTTTAGCCTTTATATTTAGTATGAGAAAAAAAAGAAGGTGTTTCACAGCATGCTTGGACTATTTTTGAGCATCACACAGATATTGCATTTTATTTTTCCTTTGATGAATGTATAAAAGAATAGAAATTACTGTCATTTCCTCTGCCATCTCCAGGTTAGTGATGGGAATTCTGGATTATTGGGGAAACAGTTGGAATCATCTGGCTCAGGTCAACACGACCTGAAACATCTGGCTCCCGGATAATTATTTGTCTTTTCGTCCTCTAAATGGAGAATATGTCCAATTAGAACCTGAACATTGCTTTACCATGCATTTAATAAAAATGTTCTGTAATAAAACTAACAAGGCGCAAAAAGATTTTGCACTGACAAATACATTAAGCATACATTGTTTCTTATTCGTCTATGCTTTATTGTCTAACATTCATCCCGAAAACGAATACACTTGACTGCTTATTCTGTAGTGCATCTTTAATAAGAATCAGTGCTGTCATGCTGCATCATTCACAACTCTGAAAATTAAACACACGCCTCACCAGTCATGCTAATGAACGGCTCAGGCATTGAAATGCTCCATCTGAGCTTTTTGAATAAATCACATTGCAAGCAAGACACAACTGCCTGCATATACAAGAAATGGTTTATATACAGCAATCAGCCATAACATTAACACAGATGGGCACGGTGTCTTAGTGGTTAAGCTTGAGGGCTCAAGGGTTTGATTCTCACTGTGGGTGTGTGTGTGGTGTTTGCATGTTCTCCCCATCCTTCCAGGGTTTCCTCCACAGTCCAAAGACATGCAGATTAGGTTAATTGGACCTGTCGAATTGCCCGTAGTGTGTGTGTATGTGTGTCCATGGTGTACCTGTCTGCAAGCCCAAAGCTCTGAGATAGGCTCCATGCTATCCTGTACAGGTTAAGCAGTATAGAAGGCGGTTATCTATTATACAGGTGAAACTCGAAAAATTTGAATATCGTGCAAAAGGTCATTTATTTCAGTAATGCAACTTAAAAGGTGAAACTAATTTATGAGATAGACCCATTGCATGCAAAGCAAGATAGTTCAAGCCGTGATTTGTCATAATTGAGATGATTATGGCTTACAGCTCATGACAACCCCAGATCCACAATCTCAGAAAATTATTATATTTTCTGAAAAGGTTCAATATTCTAGGCTCAAAGTGTCCCACTCTAATCAGCTAATTAAGCCCTAACACCTGCAAAGGGTTCCTCAGTCTGGTTCAGTACAGTAGGAAGCACAATCATGGGAAAGACTGCTGACCTGACAATTGTGCAGAAAACCATCATTGACATCTTCCATAAGGAGGGAAAGCCTCAAAAGGTAATTGCAAAAGAAGTTGGATATTCCCAAAGTGCTGTATCAAAGCACATTAATAGAAAGTTATGTGGAAGGGAAAAGTGTGGAAGAAAATGATGCACAAGCAGCAGGGATGACCGTAGCCTGGAGAGGACGGTCAGGAAAAGGCCATTAAAAAGTGTTGGGGACTTTCACAAGGAGTAGACTGAGGCTGGAGTCACCCAAAGGATCCAGTGTTGAAATCCTGGTGCCAGACACCACAGCATAGCCCCAGAGGTTTTGTAGAGTCATGCCCTGAGGGGCCAGAGCTGCCCCTGTTGCACAAGAGGAATCTACACAATATTGAGTGTAATGGTTTGCACTGTAAAGTTATAGCTGATTGGTGTATAAGAGACACCCTTTACTGGCTTGGTACTCAACAGCATGACGTATATATTATATAGATTTATTATATAAGTATTAGTCTTGAAATTAGTAGTTCTGATAGTATATTAATTCTAACTGTTCTAATAGTAGTAACAGAATGAGAATTATCCAGTGACATTTAGAGGTGACCTTTGTTTCATCCACAGGCATTGTACAGGAATCCCATCTAACACACAGTGAACAGAATTGACACTCTTACTACAGCTTCTGGTTTACATAATATCTAATACACACGTTACAAAGAGCATACAGTATATAATAATCAGAAGCATCTGTGTTAAATTCATTCATTTTCTATACCGCTTTATCCTCTATTCAGGGTCGCGGGGGGCCTGGAGCCTATCCCAGGAGACTTTTTGGGCACGAGGAAGGGTACACCCTGGACAGGGTAGCATATTACATATTACATTTATATTTACATGCTCATATATTCAGAGCTACAGAGAAGTGATGATAAAATGATAAAATTTTAGTATGGACAAAAGTTTTAGCAGCTTTAAGAGCCACCACCAGGCTTAGTCGTAGAAATCTCAACAGATTTTCAAACAGCGCAAAGATGTCTTTCAGTAAGCCCAGGTCAACCAGGACCACTGATGTTTTACTCTTTTCTTTAAACTGAACTATAATTTGTTTAATGGTAGAAAGGGGAATTTCAAAATGTCTGAGGGTGGACTGACTCCAGGGTCGTTCAACCTCAGACTGACTAACAAGACGGTCCCTCTGAAAATCAACAATTTCTTTGGAATTTTTTCTTTTAGACATGCTTAAGTATTTCAATTGACGAGAAAGAAACGAACAGTAGTCATAATAATGGCAACATACTTTGGTGCATGCAGAACATTTTATCATAAAACTGTACATGTCACTGTACACTCATGGCAAACTCACTTCTAGAAAAAATATGAATAATTTGCATTTAAATTATTTTTGGTTGAAGTGAGACAGTATAATGATGAAAAATTGCCATTTTTTGGGGTACATATAAAATCATCAGTTAGGAAATCGAAATTTTTAGGGAAGCACACGCACATTTTCTGTACTATAGGTATAACATAAACAAGTGTTTTGGCCGTATGTTTTTGGGAGGTAGAAAAGAAATGCTGAGTAATGTAATGACCAAATGTTCATAAATGTAAAATTAAAAATAACAGATGATCGTGATTCAGCCAAGACGGTGAGCTTTAGTGATGCAATACTGCTACAAGTATAGGCCTATTACTATTATAATAGCAATAGTCACTATGTACCCATGAGTATGGGACTATGGACAGCAATAATCAACTGAACACCATGTGCTGCATTGTGGGCTTTTTAACAATTTGTTAAACACAAGTGTGCACAACAGCATCTTGCGCTATCAATTTGTCAAAGTCTGCTTAAAGGTCAGGGTTCACCGGTCAGCTGCTTGACCTCAGTGCATCGAAAAACGCACATCATATGCAGGATGTCCAGATGGATAGATTTAAACACTGGCTTGAACAAGCTGCTTTGATTAAATGAACAATTGGAAATCATTTTTAATTGTTCCTGAGGTTTGAAAATCACCCCGATTTATGGTTCTCGTGACAGTATAGAGCATTAGCTAAAGTAGCTGTCAACGTCTTGCTGTTCTATGGCTGAGTAACCTTTTAAGCGAATTTACTTCAATGCCAATCTTAATGACTGAAAATCGAGTTTGTCTATATATAGATTATATATATATATATATAGCTTGTACTTTTGTATGCTGTACATTACAGCACTCGGCAGACACCCTTATCCAGGGCAACTTGCATTTTTATCTCATTATACATCTGAGCTGTTGAGGGCTTTGTTCAAACCCCCAACAGGGACAACTTGGTGGTTATGGGATTTGAATCTGGGACCTTTTGAACCGTAGTCCAATGCCTTAACCACTGAGCTTCCCCTGACCCCTAGAAGGTTTGTGCATTATTCTCAATCATTAGCTAGCATTCATTCAGCAATTCATTCATCATTACAACTGATACTGCTGGTCAGGATCTTTATGGTCAGTATGTATATTTATAGTCTCTGTGTTTTTGCCCCATTCTTCCCCCTTAATAAAAAAAACTTGACATATTAGGTACAGGATATCATGGAATTAATGTAGTTTGCATATCTCTTAACCTTATCTTGAAATTCTTTCATCAGTTTGGATAACAGCTTAAAGACCTCAAGTCAGGTAAACACAACATGTAAAACACACACACACACACACACACGCTACGTCAGTCTTTCTAGCTAAGTAATCTCTAAGGCTTTTAAGCAAACATTAAAGTACACACACACAGCACACCTGCTTCCTCTACTCAATGAATGCAGTCAACTGTGGTATAGAGTTTGGGACAGAACTTGGAACAGAAATAGAAAGCAAACTGCAGAGAGGAAAAGTGGCATCAAGGTAAAATTTAAGAAGAAATAGAAGAAGAAATCATAGTCACAGTCCAAGCCAAACCAGCATACACACATGAGCACACACACACACACATGAGCACACACACACACACACACAGCGGTGTTGTTCTGTTCCCGAATGAGGGAAGCCGTTTGTCACAGAGAGACGTTTTGGCATCATTCTAAAATGAGGCATTTCTCCTCTGGCTGTTATTGTAGCAACGCACTGTGTCCAAAAAGAGTTCAAGAAGAGAGATTGCTCTGGAAAGTAGAAGTGAGATGACTGGCATCAGTGCTGATCTAGGATCAGGCGTTGTATAAAACCATTATAAATTTCATAAAGAGAGATGGACATGAACAGGGTGTAGAATCACAGGTGCTGAGTCAAGTGTAATGACCGACAGGAATTCTGGAATATGAGCAGCAGTGTTAGGTTTCTGTAGAATCAGCTGAATATTGCCAGACGTCTTGTGCAACTGTGGTTTGTTGAGTGTATGAAGACATAAGAAATTGTCAGACAATGATTAATTTATTAATCAGGATTAATGTATGGTACAGGAACTATTTTTACGAAAAAAAAACTGCTTTGATGATCCAACCTACAGTATATGTTGTAAAAAAAATAATAAAATAAAAAACTTTCTACATACAATTTCTTGCTCACAAAGATCCAGATGAACAACATATTGCAGAAAATTTACATTTTTTATGTTTAGTTCATATTAATTTTTGTTAAACAAAAATCACTGAGTCACTTGACCAATGGCAGTAAATTTCTGAATCTCTGTGAAAACATTTAAACTGTCTTTAGCTAAATAATTTCCAGAAATACAATAAAAAAAAACTGTCACTCAGCTATAGAACCTTTTTCAATCTCATGCTGATCAGCTCTTCTGATCTTGACTACTGTTCAGCAGTTCATGACCCCATTTACTACCATGATGGGTTCTTTAGTTTATTCCTCAGATGAGGAACCTTTAATTGATTATTAATAAAAATCAATGATATACCTTTATTCCAATGTTATTTTAGGACGG
Organism: Clarias pachynema; assembly: GCA_030014365.1. NCBI lineage: Eukaryota > Metazoa > Chordata > Actinopteri > Siluriformes > Clariidae > Clarias > Clarias pachynema. The sequence goes on along the minus strand of JAQMYL010000017.1, from coordinate 9,293,488 downwards.
AACCTAAAAGAAAATAGTTATAGAATCCCTTTAGCATGTGTTACCCTTATAACCTGCAACAATAAGGATTCTATAAGGAACCCTAGTCAGTGGCATTGGATCAATTAAATAGGCTTAAAAGAGAAATGTTTCAAGAGATAAATTCAATAAATGGATTGAAGTCATTACATAAATGATGGGTCGACAAGAACCATTTTTTTATTATAAGGTGTACAGAACCCTTTGAACATACATATATATGGAAATCTCATCTGAATCACTTGAATATATATACAGTATATATAAATCCAAATCTGCACCTTGATTTTCAATATTAAAATGATATTCTAGCCCTTTAAAGTAACAAAATGAACATATTATCAAAGCATAAACAGAGCATTGCCAATAATCTACACACTATAAAGATTACAAAATGCAAGCCTTTTCTACAAAGCAGTGTGAAACTGTTTCATAATCATTACATCATTACATCATTACATTTGTGCTGTGAGTTACATTTTTAAACGAGGAAACACAAAGACACATCATGTGTATGTGTAGATATAATCTGTATCTGTGTTTGTATTTAAATTTGAGAAATTAGAATTACAATCATTTTATTCACTATCTGCATTGACAATTATGATTTTTTTCTTGGTGTTTGGTGAGAACATCATACATCCCACAGTTTCAACACACACATCACAGACATTAAACAGAGTGGTATAATTGTGATATAAAATAAATAACAGCAATATACACCGATGAGCCATAACATTAACACCACTGGTGACAGGCTGATAGGCACCCAAAGACCAAAGGCTATCCAGTCCAGTTCAATCTCACAGAAAAGCCAGTGCAGCACCACTTTGCCAAAAAATGTCAATGCTGGCCATGATACAAAGCCACCTGAACACCCAGTGCAGCACAGCCTCCCATGCACAAGGGCAAGATAAGCAAAGAGCCCAAAACCGTTGACCTGTCCTCCAAACTCCCCAGACCCCAGGCAGATCAAGCACTCCCAATACTGGGCATAATGTTTTGCATTGTAATGGTATGGCTGATTGTTCATGTTTAAATATCTTGCACATATAATACCAACTTCCAACCAAAAACATGAATAGTTCATCAGATTTCTCTGCATTATTTTAAAGGTCTGAAAAAAGTGCACGTGGGATTGTCTTTTGTGCTATTTTTATTGTGTTATATTCATTGTGGCCCCAAACCTCCTAACACCCAGTTAGTAACTTAGACATCCAGGTGTCAGGGTTGCCCCCTAGAGGCACTGTGTTTTGTGTTTTCAGATTGGTCTGTTAATTAGTTATACTATTTAAGCTCTCAGTTTTCACAGGGTCCTTGTCGTGCATATGTTTTATTCTTGTTCTTTTCATTCCTGTTCTGTTCATGTCAATGTCTTGTTTCGATTCCTGCTTATTTGTTCATGTTCTAGGTTTGGTGTTGTTTGTTTATATATTTCTAATAAAATGTCATCATATGCCATTATGCTGTGACTGCAATCATCCTATACAGATAGTCCCCGACTTATAAATGCGTTCTGTTCTGCGAGCACGTTTGTAAGTGTGATTTGTTCTTAAGTCTAACAAAGTGAGTCTTATACGCCTTTGACACGAATAGACGATGTAAAGCATACTGCACCAATCCATTGCACTGGCACCTTGCACCTCCAGGGTCCGGGTTCGATTCCCATCTTGGGGTCTGTGTGCATGGAGTTTGCATGTTTTTCCTGTGCTTGGTGGGTTTACTTCCATAGTCCAAAGACATTCAAATTAGCAGTGGCCATTCTCTTCAGAAAAGGCACAAGTCAACTATTGCGGCTAAAGAGGGCAGGTATTTAATAATAGTTGAAGAATTGTACTCCTTATCCATAACTTACCCTTTCCCACTTTAGCCCAAGAAGATCGTAACGCCCTCAATGCTGAGCTCTCAGTTTCAGAAATATTAGATACTATTAAGAAAATGAAAGGTGACAAATCCCCTTGGCCTTGGCCCTTGAGCCCCTTGCCCAGTCTATTCGGTCTAACCCCAACATAAATGGATATAGCACAAAGAATACAGTAAGCAAAATATCATTATATGCTGATGATATTCTGTTATATATCACTAAACCTCAAACTACTATTTCAACAATCTTAGAAACAGTCTGTCATTATGGTACATTTTCAACTGGTCTAAGAGTGAACTAATGCCTATAATGGTCAGAGATATTTCCGTTCTCCAATCCTTTCCTTTTAAAATAACACAACATAAACTTAAATACTTGGGAACTGAGGTCACAAAGATTTTCAGTCATCATTTAAAGCCAATTTTCCCCCTTTAGTGACTAAACTGCAAGATAATATTCAGTTCTGGAGATCCCTGGCCATTTCTTTGGGGTCAATATTATTAAAATGATCTTTCTCCCCCAAATTCTATATCTTTTTCAAAACATCCCAATATTTTTACCAAAGACCTGTTTCAAACCACTAGATTCCATTATTATACCATTTTGTGGGATTACAAAGCCCATAGAATAAGTAAAGCACACCTTTGTAAACCTAAAGCTGTAGATTTTGCCCTTTACTACTATGCTTGTGCTCTTCGCACTATCATAATATGGCTAGATCATATGGTAGCACACTCAACTTGGATCCAATTGGGAAGAGAGGCATGTAACCCTTATGATATTGGTGCAGTCATACTGTCTCCCATAAACACAAGTCAGTATATAACTACACTGCATAATTCATAGTACAGTTCGTATTTGGAGGCAGATCAAATTAACAATTGAAATTAAGTCACTGTCTTTCCTTTTACCAATCAGTGGGAACCCATCATTTATCCCTTCTATTATGGATTCTGCTTT
>JAQMYL010000017.1:9267491-9288100 GCA_030014365.1 Clarias pachynema | reverse complement strand
CTGACATGATTTATCCTGGTTTCATTTTCACATTACAAAAACCTGCAGGATGTTTTTATATCCAATGTACATGCTGAAATAGAATCAGCATGTACATTGTATATAAACATCTGTTTAGAAATGTATATAGAAAAAATATATTTTTAAAAACTATTTCATTTTCTAAGTGAGGATTATCATTGTTTAGAGGTTTCTAGGCTTCGATCATTCAGGTTCCCACATAGCATGCGTTGCCTTAAGGTCTTTGTTACAAAACACACCAGGACTATTTTTAGATGTTTTCTACCAGAAATAGGCTAGAGACTCACAGCTGGATGCTCAATTATGTCATGCTAAACAGATCTTTAAGAACAGTCCTTATTTTAACGTGAAGCTTTTTAGAAATGGTGGGAGGAAAAGCCGAGGATTCTGTTGGCCTCGGTGTTTAATTATGTAAAATGTAATCAAGATAAGCTTACATAGAATTTGCTGTGGATTGAGTGACTATATACACTCCACTTTTCACCATGTGTTTATGCACTGTCCAAGATGTAAGATTCTGTTGAAGATGTTATAGAGATCCTGAGCGTGTATATTTTTGTACAAGCAGACTAACAACCATGCGGCACGATGGATTAGTGGTTAGCATGGTCGCCTTGCACCTCCAGGTTTCGGGTTTGGTTCCCGCCTTGGGTGTGTGCATGGAGTTTGCATGTTCTCCCCGTGCTTGGTGGGTTTCCTCCCCAAGACATGCAGATTCGGCTAATTGTAGGTATGTGTGATAGATTGGCACACTGTCCAGTATGAACCCCACCTCGTGCCCTAAGTCTCCTGGGATAGGCTCCAGGCCCCCCGCCACCCCTGTACACCCTGAGTGTGAGTGAGATTAACAAAACCCAGTGGTTTGCCTTGTAGGCGGAACTATTGTTTGAACTGCTTTTACAGTTAATCAACACCTTTTTTTAATTGCTATGAACTGAATGCTTTTGTGAGGGAGTTGAATGATATGTAACTATTTAAGGTGCCTGGAAAAGTACTGCCAGTCAATCGAGCCAGATCTTCTGCAGGTTTTTGTACAATGTGTAATTGCTAATTGACGAAGTACTGTTTATTTTAAGACGCCTGTGAAGGATGCTCTGTTTCTGGCAGTTGGGAAAAGGTTCGATTATGTGCGCTTGCTCATTTGTTCGTTTAGTTGCCACAAGTAGGGAGTTTTGGAGCCACATTGTTTATTTCAGCTGATTTTACTTGTGAGCATTAACACTTACAGGATGTCTATTTTTTTTTTTTTTTCCTGACAAAGGTTTAAGGTGAATTCCTGGCACCGCTTGTGTAACTTGCTATTTTAAGCAGCTTACAAATGGAAACTTTTAGAAATGTCTCGAAGTTTTTTTTTGTTTTGTTTGTTTTTAGGTAACAGATTCAATACTAGACATATTAAAGCACGTCCGGGTGTTACTGTAGGTTGGGTGGGAGTTCTGGCAACTTTAGTTTATCTGAATGGTAAAAGAAGATCTTGTTCTATTGTTTAACAGCATGTAACCAAATACAGCATATCTGTATGACTGAACAGATAACATGTTGTAACAAATAATACAGACACAATTGAGAGAACAGAAATGAGATATATTTTTAAAATGTGCAGTGAAACTGAGTAGGAGGTTTTTACTGTCATGCATGTGAGCGGTTAGAAATGACGCTTGCAGAGCAAAGAGCATCTGCTTCGATTAATGTGTACAAGAGTTACTGTGTGATGCATTTAGAGCTTATTCATTCATCCTTACTGTAACTGTCAGCTCAGGGTTTAGGTGACTAAAATTATGTTACTGGTTGATTCATATTTTGGGAAACAGAATCAAATAAGTTTGGTAGAAATTGTGTGATCATTGTAAAGTGAGATTGTTGATTATTATTATTATTATTATTATTATTATTATTTAACTTCGTGCCATACAACATAATAACTGAGGACATTCCATTCCAAGTCTGATATTTATTATATATACAGTATAGTGGTGGCTCAAACGGTTAAGGCTGTGAGTTACTGATCGGAAGGTCAGGGGTTTGAGCCCCAGCACCGCCAAGTTGCCATTGTTGATCCCTTGAGCAAGGGCCTTAACATTATCTGCTCCAGGGGCGCGGTATCCTGGCTGACCCTGCGCTCTGACCCCAGCTTCCTAACTGGGATATCCGAAAAAATTATTTCACTGTGCTGTAAGGTACCTGTGACAAATAATTTAGTTTTTAATTTATTTTTTTTTATGTCTGTGATGTGTGTGTTAAAACTGCATGTGATATATCATGTTAAGACCAACCATAAAAGAAAAAAATCATGATAAATGTACATGTATGTAGAAATTATAATAATTTACATTTTATTTGAGTTTAAAGACAAACTACTACTACTACTATTAATAATAATAATAATAATAATAATAATAACTCAATTATTTGTCACATGTATCTTACAGCACAGTGAAATTATTTTTTTCCCCATATCCCAGTTAGGAAGCTGGGGTCGGAGTTACAGGATACAGCACCCTGAAGCAGATAGGGGTTAAGGGACTTACAGTAACCAACAGTCTTAACTAACTAAACCATTTCGATTTTGTCTACACACACATACACATTGTGTGCCTTTGCCTTTCTGTGAGGTCAGACTCTACTGACTAGCCTTTGCCCCTTTGGTGCCCATCATCCTGTCACCAGTGGTGTTAATGTTATGGCTCATTGGTGTACATTGCTGTCATTTATTATGTATCGAATTTATACCACTCTGTTTAATGACTGTGATATGTGTGTGTGTTGAAACGGATACATACAGTACAGTATCATACAGTATGATGTTAAGACCAAAAATCCATTATAATTGTAAATGTATAAATTCGATACATAGTGAATAAAATGACTGTACACACTTTGTGTGTCTTCGTGTTTCCGCATTTGAAGATGTAATAAAACTCGTAGCACAAAGTTAACAATGATGATGAAATACAATTTCACACTGCTTTATAGAAAAGGCTTGCATTTAGCAATGCTTAACCTATAGCGTGAAGGTAATTGTTATGTAATTGTTGTGTTTACATCTGTTGATTTTTTGAATATTGAAAATCTAAGCGCAGATTTGGAGTTAAATAAACTCGGCCTAAGGGCAGAAACAGATACATGGAAATCGCAATCAAATCACATTTGCATGAGATGAATGCTGGGAATTTAAATGAAATGGTAAGTGTTTTTACTTATTTGGCTTTAGCATAAGAACAGAGACACCTAAAGCAAAATACATGTTAAAAAAAGACGTTCCTGCTAAGTTCCTTCGATATGCTGAAAGATATTGCTGTACAGCAGGTCAGTGTACAGTAGTTTCAACCACATTCCTGTAGTAGCATGTAAACCAAGGGTGAGTATCCCGTCCCAGGTTATGTGTGCTTGATGTCACACTTACCTCCTGAGTGGAGAAAAATGCAGGTTCGAGGGCTTTGTGATTTTGTGGGCGGAACATGACAGTTGTCAACTTTAAAAACACTACTTTACCAAGCAACACTGAGTGCACGTTTAATGGACCTGACCAGTATTCTTACGGATTTTGAGTGCATCATGGCTTTTCATTAAAGCCAGAGCCTTTGTTTTGACTTCATTGGCCTTAGCAATTACACAATTTGTCGAAGTGGTTTTGGAGAAATGCTTTTGAACATACTCCCCAAATTCTCCCCCCATACATTATCTAGATCCACTTCCTGACATATAATTCCACACTTTTAAAAGCAGCTAAAATTAGGCAGTTGGGACACTAAGCGGACATGAAGTCCGGACTTGTTTAACGAGACTCACGCTGAAAAGACAACATGAAAGATAACCATCCTGGCCATAAAAGGCACTGATGAAGAGTAATAGCACCCCAATAAAATCAGGCAGTAATATTTTTCCATAAATATTATTGCTTATTTAAGGTTGGAAATGCACCTAAAATTACCTGCTCATGCCGTTTTTCTTTCACTGGATTGTTTGAACAGTTATAAGGAAAGCGTATGTGGAATTTCCAGCTGAGTTTAGGGGAACCATGTCTTCCTGACTACACCCTGGTATTTCCTGTCGATCCGTGCTTGGGCGTGTTGACTTTGAAAGCGCTCTCCTTTCACCTTTTCGTGCACCCATGTGGCTAATTTTTTTGTTTTTTTTGTTTCGTGTCATCTAAATGGAGATACAGGTCGAATATGAAGTTCATGATTTGTTAGTTCCTGTGTTAGATCATGAAACGATCGAATGATGTATGGTAATGTCTGCAAATCTTGACTTTTTATGCTTTCGGCCAAAACATGATATTGATGCTAAAAAGTGTGTCACCTAGTGAAAGATGTCATTTTCAGATAGGATCATATAACACCATTTTTCATAATAATTAATGCTTTTATATCCTGATCCATGCTTCATTTTTTGTAAACATGCAAACTAATATTTTATCAGATTAAAAAAAAACACATTTGCTAAATACAATTTCATGCCCTTTTATCTTTTTATTTTATTTTATTCAAATCTTTCAATGATTTAAATTGTCAATCAGTTGAAACTTTTCCCATTTAGGGAAAAGACACATTAAAAAGACATAAACCTGAAAAAGTGTATTATTCTAAAATGCTAAATTAGTAAGACATGAATTTGACATGGTTTGACATGGCTTTTACAGTATATAAAAAACAAAAACAGTTTAAGCAGCAATCCTTACAGGGTCATATGCTTCTAGAAGCTTAAACCACTTTTAGTATCAATAAAGAAATAAGAATAATTTGCATTTTAAATGATTATTGTTTGAAACGAGACACTATAACGCTGAAAAACTGTCATTTTGGGGGAACATACTGTATAAAATCATCTCTCCAAAACGGCTAAAGTTGGATATTTTTTTTAGGAAAGCAAGACTGGTCACTTCCATGTTGCATAAACTTCAGAAGTAGCTCCTTTGGCACACACATTTTCTGTATTATACTGTATGTAAAAAACAGCAGCAATACTGTGTTTTGGTCATTTTTTGTATCCTACATGAATGAAAAACGAAATCTGCTTCCCTTTGAGAGCACATGTAGGTCGCAGAGATACTGAATAGGAGGGCTAAAGCATAAGGACCTTGGAGTCACTATTCCGAAAGCATGAATTCCGTGTCATATTCTGTAGCGTGCCATCTTACAGTCACAAGAAAGACAGACATTTGGTGCAACGAGGTTAGGGAATGTATTTTTGTGGTATTTTCTTTCCCTGTAACGGAGGTTGTGCTTTGCTGCTGTAGCCCCTTTATACCAGCCAGACCTGAGTTGCAGGTTATGAAGTAATCTTGTACTCAAGCATGACCCCTTCATTCTGCTTTTGCATGCAGTTTGGGGTGAATGTGTTCCACCTTGGGCAAATATTCTAGTGATAGGTGAATGTGTGAAAAGAGCTAGTGTGTGCATTTTGTTTCTGGCCTGACACATATTGCAGTATTTTTTTTTTTTCATACACAGCCACTGTTTGTGTATTTCGTGTGTATGTGTGTGTGTATGTGTGTGCTGTCAACACACTAGCGACCTTCTTCACAAGTTGGCAGCTAACCATTTCCCTTCTAAGAAACAGAAACCTACTGGGCAACTGAGGTACAGAACAAATTTCTCTACAATGCAGGACTTCATTCAGGTCCCCCAACATCCAGATTAACTCTTTCGGTGCCTCTTTCCATTGGTATGTTCGGAGGAATGGAAAAGAGAAATGCTTCTGTTCTGAGCCTGTGAAAGTCTCCATTCTTCTTTCCTTCTTGGGTATTTGCAGCATGCAGTACTTTTCATTTTAAGGCTCGTTCATGCATGCACCCCTTCCGTGAAGCCTCTAGATCAGGTGTCCTGACCAAGACTACTGACTGAGATTCATTCATTTATTTTAAATTATGTATCATTTTGTCTTTTCTTTATTCTAAATTTGGAGTTTGCGTTTCAATATAGACTGAACTGTCCATGCACAGCATTGATCACCAACTGTATTTCAAAACAAAAAAAGAACAAACAAAAAAAAACACAACTGTTCATGGATTGATTAAATAAGTTTATTTTCATCACTTACATATATATAGGTTTACATCTCATATCACTCCAGCTGGAGTGTCACAGTAACTATATAGTAATAATAGTGTTTTATTGGACTTTTTTCTTGTTCTCTTAAATCACACTTGCTCTTAAAAATAAAATTCCCTTTACGTTTCTGCTTGGCATCAGAAACAGGTTTTTTTTTATACACAACTCTTGTATGACAAGAAAGAAGAACACATTCTCGATACACACCATCAACTGCATGACTCTTCGATTAAAGCCATCTTGAAAAAAAAAAGAAAACAGGTCTTGTTTATTACTGATGGTGATTTCATTTTGGCATTGTATTTCTCAAGCCTAGATCATCTAAAAAAAAATAATAATAAAAATACAAGACTAAACATGTAGCTTGAATATTTAATGTGACTAAATAGGTATAGGTCCTATAGCACATAATGCCAGTGTACAGCTACAGAATTGGGGACAAAAACTAAAATAATAAAATAAAACCCTGAACACACCCTAATGTGCAAAATGCATAAATAAAAAGTGACATTTGATTGGTCTGGGAGGACTCGGGTGTAATGTAAATTCATGCCGTGCTGTCATTTGGTATGTGTGCATAAGCTGGTGTGCGTGCATGAGTATGAATGAGCACAGTTCCTTGAGATGATCCAGGCTTTTTTCAACAATAACAACAAACAGAGCATTAGAAGAAAAAAAAAAAAATCTAATATCCAGAAGCTTCTATTCCATGTGTAGAGATTTCTTAAAAATGCTAATACATAAATGAAAAATAAATACCTTGCATCAAAGCTAGTTTACAATATATATTAAAATCACTGCATAATTATTCATTTTTATAGTATCATCAGATATAAAACTAATATTTGTAAAAAGAACAGGGAAAAAAAGACATCCTTAAAAGATGAATACAAAAAGCTTAATTAAAATGAATTTGCATGTGTAAACACATTGAATTGGACAGAATCACATTCAGATAGCTTTTCACCTGGCGTGGTGAAAGCTCCAAGAAATAAACACGGCGTCCTGCAGTCCCAGTGACGAGTCAGAACTTTACAATACAGCTTGTTTTTTTTTTTTCGATCTCTGAACAAATGACTATTCACTTCAATCTATATCCAAGGTGCTATTTTTTTTTCAATGTGAAAAAAGGCGAAACCTGTTTTTATTATTATTATTATTATTATTATTATTATGATTACTATAAGGATTTTTGTGATGAATATACGCTAAACTTAAAACAACTAAAATGGCAACGCAACTTGGCGTGAAAATATAGAGATCATTGCTCTTATGAAAGCTTTGCCTTTTTCCGAAAGGTTAAGCGGATTTTTTAAAAAATTGCATATTTTACAATAAACTGTATTTACAAATCATTCGAGAAACAGCAATAATTAATATTTTCACGATAAAAACGGTAAACTCTAGTGGGTCTTTGTTCTTTTTCCCTTACCCAGGACGGCTTTAATAGGAAAGTGCTTCTCCTGATTTATACAAATACTTAACTCTATGTCTACTTGGTAGCATTTCAAACATTAAAAAAAAAAAAAAATCACTATTTATGAAACTTATATTTTAGCTGTTAAAAAATCCCAAATTTTGACCTGTTTATAATAGCTAAGTTTATAATTACCAAACTTACAAATTCTCTCATTACATCATCATAAAGACAGGAAGTGGTTAACACCTTCTTTTCTGTAATTCCAAAGTAACCCAATACTTAACCTAATACTAGTATATTCCCTTAACCTTTGAACAAAACCTTTTTTTGTTTTTGTTGTAAATATCTGTTTAACTTGTGACTAAGTTAGACGTATCACTATTCAAGCTCTTTCTTTCTCACATTCAGAAAGGGATATCAACATTGGAACATTGGAATATTGGAACCCAGCATACAAAGAGACCTATTCTCACACACCAGTGAGTGTTGAATCTTAGACTGAGCTGGCAGCTTGTAAAGAATCCCTCAAAGAAAAGCATTATCACAAGCCACTAAAGACTTGATATTGTTCCTTTTTTTTTTTTTTTTTTTAATCCTTGGCGTGTTATTTGAAGTGTGAATGTTAGAAAGTCTGACGAAATGAAACGGATTTGCGAAGTTCATATTTACACTCCAGTGTTTCACTACATTTTATGGCATTTCTTTTTTTTTTTTTCTTCTTTTTTTTCTTTTGACCCACACCTTGGGTTTCCTGTTTATAGATATTGTAAAAATTAGAGCGCACATATATTATAGGTGATTATGTAGTCTGATTGCATCATTTGACTGGCACTGGGTTACGACAGTAAGTGCTAAGACAAAGAAAGATTTAAGGAAACAGACAGAACAGACTTAAAGAAGATGACCAGGGACCAGACATCTGTCCATGCCGACGTTATTAAGGCGGGCTAAACCGTACAGCTATTTCCCCTTCGATGACTCTGAGATCACTGATTCCTTCATTACCATATTTACACAACCAATCAGTGAGCTCGGTTTGGCTGTAGGCGTGGTCAGTTCTGGGAATGTGATGCTATGGCACTTGGTGCAGATTGACAGGCAGCATGACAGGACAGAGTGCGTGTCCGTGTTCAGTAGTATGGCACTAAGGGGATTATTAAGCCCCTTTTTTAACCCTTCTGGTATCCCTACTGGCCTTCATTTGAGAGCTGCCCACCAGCTGCGGGATGGCTGACTTGCCAGTGTAGCTTTACTTCACAGATTTCACTCCACTCCCCTAGTGGAATGTGATTGGGTCTCTTCAGCAAAGCAAGTTCAGCTTCCACCCAACAGACATGAAGAGCAGGGCATGAGTGAAGATGATGAGCAACGATGGTGATGATGGTGACGTGCAGCATATGTGTCGAGTGGGCCAGCTACTCTTTCTCTTTTTTTTTCTACCTCTCCGCCTCCCTTCTGTTCACCTCGCCCACTCCTCGGCTTGCTCTCAATCCTCCCACTCCAGACCTTCTCTCACTTGGTGACCTATGAAAAAGAGAAAGAGTGAGTGAGGGAGTGAGTGGCTTCCCAACAGGATGTTCCCATGCAATTATCACTTCGAAGCCACCGTACCATCTGTCCTCTGTTGCTTATGGGTCAGTCTGACAAAACTCTTTTTCAAAATCATACACTGATCTTTTTATATTCTATTTTTACTCATTAGAAAAAAAACACTGGGGTCCTCTTGTGGCTTTTGTTTTTACTGCCTACAATGTTTAAAAAGTCAATTTTGTTTGGCTCTTTTATCTTATTATGCTTGCAACAAAGTACATTTTAAGCTTCATTAAACTGGCTTGAACTCAACACGAGTTAGAGCGTTGTGCCAAGAGCACTATTGTTGTCAGAATAATATCCCCCATGTGCATACACACCAACAGACACTATTCTAATATAATAACTGGTTCGGCCAAATTTGCTTTAACATCGGATTATGGGATTTAAAGCAATAATGGACATTTGTGTTAAATTTCCCTTAACATCATTGAATTACAGAGACTACTGTGCCTGAAATTAATTTTTTCCCCTTATTGTCAACAATGAAAGCGTAAAAATGTATTTATATATAAACCTGAGAAGGGTGGCACCTCTTACTGTAGGGGTCATGATGTTTATTTATTCTAATAACACATGCCCATGAATAAATAAATATATTTGAGGCCATAAACTCACGCAAACTTTCTCCACAAACTGTTTTGTTGTTTCTGCATGATACTAATGTACTAAAATTTGGGGGGAATTTCAAACCTGCTTGAGATTCTAGTATGTCTTTATGCATCATTGCTAAGATTGCTGTATTGCATAATATTATTAAAAAAACAAACATTTATACATGCTATGATTTTGCTTGAATATTTGGCAGACTGTTGATTTGATTCAATTTTGCAATTCAGTGCCATTTGAAATGACTCAATATCACTAATGCTTGTACTTTTATTATTATTAGTAGTTTATTATCTAACAAACACAGAAACTATGTGGGACTGGAATTGTTCATTGCTTGTTTAAATGCTACATCTCCATCTTTTTTTCCCGCCAATCATCTGCTCCACATTCCAGCCCATTAGGTGGCAGTATCGCACCAATCACCCATAAATTCAAAAGAAGAAGACACAGTACTCTTGCAAAAAGTGAGTATTTGCTGAAGATGCAACTGATTTCTATGTTCTTAAAAGGCTGTGGTATATTTTTATTTGTATTCACCAGCTTAAGACTATTTTGTGACTTGTCCTAAGATATTTAAAAACAGTTCTGATTCAAAGACTCGACCAACAAAAGATCAATTTAATCGATTACATTTAACAGCTCTACCATGCTTATATCTCTTGTGAGGAAATTTCTTAACTTCGATAATATTCATATGATAATACAGCATGGTATAAATGTAGAAATGATGTAGCATGGATGATTGCAAAGGCTGCTGGGTGACAGGTTGCCCTTAAAAATGCTATGCCCCTTAAGAAAACGGTTGGCTTTTTCAAGGTTGGGAGCCCAGTATATTAGGTTTTCAAAGGGGTCCAGAATCTCCAGTGGTTTAGCTCCTTACAAGATAACCTCAGTTAAGGACTCTCCTGAGAGAGTCACTGTCAAGAGCACATCCTGGGACTTGGTGTATTCCCATGGAGAGGTACATAATTAGATCTGGGTTTATCTCATCTCTACAGCATCTAGATTTGCACCAGTAAAATGCTAATGGATCATAATTTCAGCACTGCAATTTCAGCAAATAGCTTTCGGCATTCCTTTGACTTTCGCTTCAAATGCCATATGTTCTTGCTTTTCATCGTGTTGTGTGCAGTAGTTAGTCTAATGGTTGCCAATGGATATTTGCTCATCTCTATATGAAGCACTGTAATATCTACGCAAGCCATGAATGAGAAGAATCAAACGCTTGCAACTTAAGGGAAGAGAGACATACCCAAAATTGGCAAGTAGTGCTGCAAAAAGGAGGGAGGAGATCATGGGGTCCCTGCCTCTGATTTCAGCAAAGCAGAAATACGTCTCTGAAAACCATGTGCCATTTTTTCTATTAGGAAAATATGGCTCATAACAGGCAGCATCTGCACATAGCATTGCACTGCCTTTCCTCAAAACGATAACCTTCCAAACTGGAGTCACAACAACATACAAAACAGAAAGCCACCCCTGTAAAAACCACCCTGATTCTGTTATTTTTAGCTGGGTACACCCAAACACCCATTGTAAAAAAAAATGTCTGTAACTCTGGAAAGCTCGACGTGGCCAATTCCATGCCTGTAATGTGCTTTGTTTCTTCTTTATTTTCTTCGATCTTTTCTTTTAAGTCAAGCAGGGGTTCTGGCAATTACACGCACTGGCACGAGCAAAGTGTGAGTGTGTGAGGTTGATAAGAGGAGGAGGAAGGGCAGGAATGTGCTCGTGAAAGGGTGCTAGATATCAGCTATTATATAGAACAGCTGTGAGAAATGAGATCAATATCATTCCTTCTCAGTTTTATTCAATTCTCGTCTTTCCTACAGTCTTTTCCTTCACTGCCGCAAACATACCAAGAGATTTTATGGATTCATTTTGACCTTAGTAAAGTTCTCATTTTTTTTGTAAAGATTAAATTCTATAAATATTAAATGGCTGTTTGTTCTCTCATCTTACTAATGGCAAAATGGGATCCGTTCTTTCCCCAGTTTCCTCTAGAGACCAACAAATGAATCATCAAATTCTTGCAAGTAAATGCCACTGAAATTACACACTGCCCTAGAAAATTACTTTGAAAGCTTTTTGAAACAAATTAAGTGACTCAGTGAAGTGCACTTTGACTCTGTCTTACCTTTACTGCAGACAGCGATTGGGCGAGCTGCTTCGTCCTTGAGAAACAAAAAGACAAAAGGCGAATATGATGAGATGTGACAGATAACCATTACACACACATGTTTTTCTTCTTCTTCTTCTTTTTTTTTTTTTTTTACTCCTACCCACTCCTTAACCTTACCATAAACACATACTTCCTCTGAGACCTTAAAAAAATTTATTTTTAAAAACTCCTGCTCATGCTGCATTACAGCGTTATCCAACCACTTCTGTATACATAAGCATACATTAGTTAGTATCGCACTGATTGACAGGGGAGACAGCTTGTTCCATCGCTCTGAGTCAGAATGCAAAATATTTTCTCTCTAGACTCCCCTAGACTCAGCAGAATCTAAACGTCTGATCCTCGAAGAATAACGCAAGTGGTTCTTTGCGCCCATTTATCACAAATATTAAAATTTGCTGCTACTTCAGGTTTAACAGAATTCATTTGCATTTTAGACAAACTCCACCATATGATTCAACATACACTGTATTTCTTTAGATGGTTTGTTAAATATTAATGTAAAATTGACTCCCATTTCTTTAATCATCTTTATCTTACTGGCAGATTACACCCATTTACAGTACCTGCCGTGCCCCCGAGGGCCCCTTAACAATGCCACGGCGGCAAAACTAACGGGACGGATGAGTCTCACACGTGTATTTGTGTATGTGTGTCTCTGTGTGAGTGTGTGTCTGTCTTTGCGACTGTGAGTGCATCTGTGAGCAATTTGTGTCTTACTCTGTTCTATAAATGGCTCCCTTTCAGCCAAAAAAAGACTAAACCCAAGAAATAATAAGTCACAGACTAGGAGGCACAGAAATAGCTGACATCGTGCGAGTGAATGCTGTTCATTCTGCTACTTGTTTTTATTTATATATATACACACCATGAACTGTATGTATATGGCATGTCTCCACAAGACCTTGGGAGGTGCTGTGGTGTCTGGACCAGGACATTGGCAGTGCTGTGGGTTGTGGGGTAGGGCCTCAGTGGATTAGGCGCATCTTTGTATCCCATACGGGTTGGGATCTATGATTTGTTCAGCATTGGTTTTCCAGTAGAGGCTGGGCTTTGATCCCGGTGGGCGTGAGCGGGTCTTGAGTGCCCATGATAATGTAACAGGTTTACTGGTGTAAAGCTGGTGATTGATGTTGCTCAGTTCACCTGGTGTTGATGTTAATGTAATATACCGATGGGCCCGAAAAATGTATACACACTTCAACAGTTGTTATCTACGCCATTTTTTAAGACTCGATTGAATTATGGCAGCAATGTGTAGTATTATGTTTCCTCTAAGGATGTCAGAAGTTGCACCATCGTTGATGCTTGAGGCATATACAGTATTTTTCATGCTGAACTTTGTTTACATTTCTTGGGCCCCCTTATATCTATATACTGTAGATATAGATATAAAGATAGATAGAGAGAAAGAGAGAGAGAGATGCTAGGTCACCAAGGATAGCAGACTGAATCCCTAGAAATAATCATGAATCGTGAACTAAAGGCTTGGATGGGCAAACATTGTTAAGAGGCTTACTTTTTGAACTGATTGTGATCTCCCGTACATTTTTCATTCTTAACATTTTCTCAGGAGGGGATTTAAAAGGTCAGGACATATTTTTTTCCCCTGGAAAACTGCATGTTATTGTTGTCATGTTTACTCCCGCTGATATAAGCATACAGTACTGTACAGGGACATTTTAGTCACAAATGTGCCCTTAAAAGTCTACTAGTGCCTTAAATAGTGCCCTTTAAAAGTACACTTTGTTCTAAAATCCTTTGACTGAAGGCTTTTTTGTCTGGTTAGTTTCTCTTTTTCATTTCTACAAACATTTTTAAAAAATCCTATTTATTACAGCGGTTTATGAAAGGAATGACACCCTTGTTGACAATGTATGGCGTAAGAACGCTTATCTATGAATGCCACTGTCACTGTACTAGAGTTCTTCAGAAATTGTCGAGTTCTCAGGAAGCGTGCCATGCCTCTGCTCCTGAATGTCACCAACTTTAATGTGGTTAATACACAGGATGAGATGCTGTCGGGCCACTAAGCCACAGTGCACAATGATGTGGTGGAACACAGACCGCAGAAGGAGGTGCTACAGTAGAAGTCTCCATGAGGGAGTTGTTAACTTGTAATGGCTACATTTTACATCCTTATAAGTTTAATACACCACAGTATATGAAGGGAATGTAAAGGAACCTACTTCATGGGTAAGGGCAAAAATGATTGACTTTGAACTCAGAGTGTGTGCTAGACACAACACTCAACTACTCTGCCATCACAGAGCTGGATTACTGATTCTGCCTGATTAGTTAAACAGGTTTAAGCCCAAGTTCCATGTTTTCCATCGTGGGAAAGTAATGAGCCTCGGCCTTCTGGGAGTCCGTAGACAGCTACAGACGGTAAGAGTGCCACCCCACCTAAAAATGTCTCCAACCAGACTGAGAGGAAGTCATTTCTAAACGGAAGCAAACACAGGAAGCTGGCACGATAATAGAAAGGAGAGTCATATCTCCTGCTCATGGATCTGAAATTCTGCTTGTCTTTGCCTTTTAAGGCACTGTGATGCCCATATCTAAGCCCTCTGGGATACGTGTTTTTGCAAGGCGCCATTTTTATTTGATTGTAAACATGGCAAGCTGTAACTTTCTGCACATGATCTAAGCAAACAAGCGGTGAATTGTGATACTGTGTGCGTGAAGAACAGCTTCAGTCAGCACTGCAGATTTGCTGACTTAAACCACTTTCTCCATGATTCTTGTTTTACTAGACAATATGTCACCCAGTGCATGAGCCTGAGATCAGATGTGTTTTTTTTTTTTTTTTCTGACTTGTTCCAGGTGAGCTCAAGGGCAGCTGTTATCTTTATTTGCCATTGCTTAAGCTGAAAATTGTCCTTGCTAATATATTGGCCTTTCAAACTACTAGCGTTTTTTTTGTGTTTTTTTTTTGAGTCTGTCGTCTGTGCTGCAGAAATCTCTTTGTTTAGACAGAGGCAGATTTTAATCTCTCCCTTATCCCGTTTTTCCACTCGTTCATCCTCTTAGATTAACTCGTCCACCTGAGGCCATTCACCAGTCCACAAGCACTGCCAAGATCACCATAATCGCCATGGCAACAGCCGTTTTTTTCCTAGATGCCCGTTATTATTTGATGATAATGAAAAATTACCCATTCGCTTCTCGGCGCTTGGGTAGAATCGAGGGTTCAATGGGATGGAAATAAACGTGTGTATGGGGTGTCGCTTTCCATAAAGAAATAACACATAGTATTAATATGTTTATGATTCGAAAAATGATTATGAGTCAAAGCAAAGGCACTCACAGTCTCTCTGCTTTTTCCCGGTCGTCAAGGAAGAAGAGGGCTGTGGCGAGGAAGAACATCCCCCCGAGGACGATGACGAAGGGGCAGAGCATGAGGGCGTAGCCTAGGCTCAGGAACGACCACAGCACTGACGTTGCATAGCTCTCCTGCAGAGCGTCTGATATCTTAGGAACACACACAGACACACAGACACACACAAAGAATATACTTTAGAAAATAATAGCATAGCAGACAGCCAGTCATCCATTAAGATGATTCCCGTATATGGTTTCAATAGACCGAAGCGTGTCTTTAAGAATGTAGACGCAATATCTTTTGTATAGTGTTGGCTTAAATTAATGATTAAAAGCTCATAATTGGACAGAGTCACAAACACATTCCTTAGTCCATAACCAGGTTACGCAAACATGATTACGGTATCGATTAGGTATGCTCAGGTCTCTAAAACTCAAAATTATGAAAGTGTATAGGAAATGCTTGCATGTTTCCCACCATGCGTCTGCTTTGTAACACTGACCGTCCAAATGCTAAGGAGTGATACTGAGGATCTTCTCACCCTGTACTGTTAATCCGCTAGCAACAGCGATGAAATATGCCTCCCCCGGGACGAGAAGGACTGCTGAGCGTATGCACTTAGAAATAAGCGAATAAGTGTTCTTTGGAAATTGAGCCTGCTGCCAAAATCAGGCTGTTAGTCATTTTAACAGGGCGAGAAGCCTAGGGTGAGATCCTGAGATTATGTAGGGCGTGCAGAACTATTATTATTTTTAAATAATGTCATTTGTAATTTGTAGATTATCGGCGATAGCTGACCTTATTACACCACCACCCACTAAACTCAAAGCGATTTCTTCGCACATAAGCAGGTATCCCTAATGAAGTGGCGAATATATTTTTTTTCACCATGTGAAATGAGGCATCGTTAATATCTGGTGTTCTTGATAACTAACTGCATAATAAATGTCCTTGACAAACCTCACAGGTTTTTCAACGCTTGAAATACTAAGAATTGAGCCTTCTGTGTCGAAAAAAGAATCTTTCACTTGTCCACTCTACATCTTGGGGAATTACTATGCGGTTGTCAAGATCTGATCACACCAGTGTGGTTTTCTCAAGTCAAATTTGGAGCTGCGTGTCCGTGTTTCTGCTATTCGCATTTGTCTGGAGCTTGGAGCATTTCCGTGAGTTCTGTGCGTCACCGTTCCCCTTCACACCAGCGTGTTAGACTCTGGCGTGAAATAGCTGAGTCATATTTGACGTGGGATGCTTCTCCGATCGCTAGCGAAGGATGATACGTGCGAAGCTTTCTTTTGCATCACTAGCCGTGACTATGCTCCCTTATCCGAGGGGAAAGACAGGATTTTGCGCCAACTTAAACATCCTGAATCAGTATACAGTATATGATGGATCTTATGCAAAAATTTATTGCTTCCAAAAGTGGCAGCGTGATTCTGATGTGATATAAAGGTTTTTCTTTTCTTTTTTTTTTCCTTTGCTCTTTAAATATCAGATTCGGTGGACAGTAGCAGGTCAGCGAAACTGGATTTAGACTGAACTTCAACTGGGAAACAGTGTAGACGATTCCGAATATGACAATATGCATTCAGGTTTTGATAAAAAGTGTCGATAATTGTTCATTTGTACTAGAACAAATCATCCCCATTGGCGGGTTAAAGCTTTCGCTTTCTAAATAAATAAAGCCTTTGGACATTAAAAGGTCTCAACATGCCTGATCTAACCATGTAATAAAACTTTCGAACGCTGGAGGCGGTACATGACTCGCCATTTTAATGATTAGCAAGCCGAGGGCCTGATTAATTCTAAATGCTGGGAGTCCCCTAAGGCTTACACACTAGAGTAATTCCAATATTGTACTATGATTGAGAGATTGTGTTGTACAAACAGCTTATTACAGGCATGTCAGCCTCACCTGAGGGTTCATACAGTATGTCTGAGGGAGTGTGCCTGTGTGTATGTGTGTAAATAAATGGTTGATAGATAATCAGAGAAAAAAATGCTTCTGTTCATGGCAGTGTTTCCCTGACTTATATTTTTTGAGGGACTGTGTTTCCGAGAAGGAATTTCAGAAGAACAATAGCCTTGATCTTAAGGACATGACTCTGGTCAATAGCATGCATGGCAGGGGTGACGAACTTGTCAAGACCGTGTACAGGAGTTGTTGTTTAACTTGGAAAAGCTAGTCGAAGGGAAATCTGGCTCAATGCTGTGGTGTTTTTTCCTCCCTGTTCTAGTGGAAGTACCGGTTTACTGGTTCCGTTTGTTTTCCACTAGCTGCCTTAATCTCACTTTCTTCCCAGAACACTTTTCCTTTGAGAGCAAGCTAAACCTAATGGCCCTTGACGTAAAAAGTGTGGTGAGTAGAAGGACCTATTGTCTTACATCGGTGGTCAAAGAGCCGAAGGGGAATGGCTTTGTGTGTTTATGTCCTTGAATATGCCAGTAAATGGCATTCTGAAAGTATGTGTTTCCTACTGGGAAGAGGTATGATTGGAAAAAAAAAAAATTCCACGCCCGTTAAAAGATAGATTTTAAGGTGCAAGGTGTCTACAGATCTATGATCTACTAAACTACCTGAGCCTTGATCATTTGTTTGGTTTGTATTCTAGTAATTTAATGTGGAGAGTAACTAACAGTGTACACACTCCTTGGAAGCCTGGAGTGTATCCCAGGTGACTTCAGGCGAGCTAGGGTACACACTGGACGTGTTGTCAACCCTTCGCACATAAACACACTCACACACTACAGAAAATTAGAGAACACCAATTGGTCCACTCCTCATGTCTTTGGAAACCGGAGTACCTTGAGGAAATTCACCAAGCATGCAAACTTCACACACACAGACCCCTCAACCTCGGAGCTGACAGGCCACAGTTCTATCCATTACGCCACCTTGCCTACACTGCATTCATTTCCCTTTAACAAGGAAATTATATAACAATAATGTATAGTAAACGTGCTTGGATTGAAAACCTCTGCATTGCTGCATTGCTGCACCAGACCTAATGTAATTTACATGCGATCGATCGTGAGTTTTTCAGAGCGCAGGAGCAGGTTTGTACGTGAATAGTAAGTGTGGAGATTCCTATAGTACTTACCAGGCCAATGAGATACGGACTGCCTGCATCCCCTAGCAAATGGGAAGTGAAGCCCTGAAATGCGACAGCCGTGGCTCTTCTGGTCGGTACGACAACATACTGCAGGGAGAAATAAAGGGGAAGAGAGACGAAATAGTAAAGGTCAGGAGGCCAGTGTGTAATATCATAAATCCTTACTGAAGTGAAATACAAAAATTCCAGAAGATGAGTGGAGCCCGAGTGTGCAGTAAAGTGTTAGCACCACTCGCTCTCTGAGCACACACACACACACACATATACTGTATATACTCGCACACTCAGCAGACTGGAGTCTCTGCAATTTGCAGGAAGTCCTATTTCATTTAGCTCAGCCGCCTTAATGATCTTTCTCTCTCTCTCTCTCTCTCTCTGGCTCCTCGGTCGATTCCTCACTTCCTTCACCCCGACGGAAAAAAAACACCCTCTCATCTCGATAGTTATTCCATTTTAATTATCCACAAGCACAGTTCAAATTAAGCTCAATCAGATACAGTAATTATGCCTTTGACCCCACCCAGTTCACAATGAGACACATACCTGTACCGCCAAAAAAAAAAAAAAAACGGCTAACTTCATATCAGTAACAGGGGATAATCCGTACCATTAAAATATCCGCTGTGATGGCCCAGTTCAGGAAAAGTAGAGTCTCTCCTATGAAGATGCAGATCTACAAGGAAAAGAATATGTATTAATCATCATTTACTTCATCACACATGCACACACACAAAAATAACACTATCACATTAAAAAAGAAAAACGTCTTTGGGTCAGGTTATTGTAGGTCAAAGATGAAATTAGCTACAGTACTCTCTTCCACCAAATTAAAAAAGAAAAAATGCTTTGGAATAGGAAAACATGCAATTACAGTAGGTTGCGGCTGCATTATTTGGAAACGTAATACTCAATTTTAGAGCAATTGAGCATATTGGGTTTATTTTTTTTTCCCAGACCATAAAACAGAGTCAGACTCCCCATACTGTCTACTGTCCACCAAGAAGCTGAACTTTGCATTTTGTTAAAAGTTCAATTATTTCAACATCCGTCTCCTTTTCGACAGTCTCGGGAGAGAGAAAAAAAAAGAAGCCCTCATAGCACAGCACGTACAGTAACAAGCGTTTAGTTCCATCTGTTACCCCGGCTGGGTGAATTGCTTAACGTCAAATTAAAATGCAAGTGTCAAGTTTTGTAAGTGATCGGCGTGTTGCATCCCTGAGCTCCAGACACGGTTGGCGGAATGCCTGGTGTTTGTGGGATCAAACCGGATGAATCTGTAGGGCCCGTATCGGAATGTGACCGAGGACATGGTCATTTCTGAAATCGAGGATAAGACGGAGGGACGTTGGTGAGTGTGCGTGCACATGATAAATAGGGTTGAGACCCTGTGACTGACATAGACAGAAAGACCGAGTCTGCAATCCCTGCTGGACTCCAGTGAAAGGACGAAGGCTGATCAGTGTGTCTGCAGACAAGATGGCAGCTGTCTCCGCTGGACGTCCCTCCTCTTCCCTCTCTCTCTCTTAATCTTACTTCTCTCATTTACTAGGTCTACCTCTCTTATCCGTACACATTCTTCGAACTCCACATCTGTCACCATAACATTTCATTCGCTGTTAGAATGTCTGGATTCACCGTCTAGGATTTTTATTATAGCTGTAAACCTTCAGCTTCTACACTGACTTCTCCAGGGTTCTTGGAATGGTAACAACAGTTCGAGATTTTAAAGGGTTCTACCTAAAAACTTCTTCTTCTCTAAAAGGGAAACTGTTTGAATTAGGGAACCTATGGCTTCAGACGAAAGGGTTCTTTAGAGCACGGGTTCCACAGCCTCATCATTACTGCAGTTGTGCAAACCTCAACCCATCACTGTGAAAGTCCAAGCAGTGCGCTGAAGCAGGAACTAAGCTGTGTTAATTAGGAGTCATCCAATAATCATTGTCAATATTCCAGGCAGGGGTTAAAGAAGATTAGAAACAGGGCAATATCCTTAATCAAGACGAGAAAACTCAAGCCAGAGTCCAAACCAGGAGAACTTAAAAACAAGCCTAGGACTTTGATAAGGCTTTGCAACCGTATAGATAAAAAAAAAAAAAAAACACAACAGATTGTAAATAGATGGACAGATAGCGATCACAGGGCAGAGGAGGAGATGACTTAAATTGAAAACAAAGCACATACAGTACATACAAGCATGTGACATGGAAACATGAAGACAGCATGGGAACTTATAGGGGGAATCCGTTGCCGTTGAATTTATTACTGAGCTCTTTTAATGACTTGTTTATCCAAA
>JAQMYL010000017.1:9206162-9258427 GCA_030014365.1 Clarias pachynema | reverse complement strand
GTTACTTTTATCAGAAAGTAACGCTGTAATGTAACTGATTACTTTTTAAAGACAGTAATTTTGCAATGTAATTAGTTTTAAAAAGTAACATCCCTAACACTGCTGAATAACATGCCTTAGGGCGAGAGTTTAAGATAAACAGGGTGAGTACTTCATAACCTAAGTTTACAGCCGATTTATTTCTTGCCCTGTTCGGGTCAGAACATTTCATCTCCTGCATGCTTCCTGTTTTCCCATCACATGCCGACAATGCAGGTAAACCTCACCGTGTAAAGAAATTAATCAGCCTACTCTGGCACAGCCGTTTGAAAAATAGGGCAATCTTCTCAAAGATTTACTGGTAAGAGCAAGGTTATCCTTTCCAAGAGGAGACTCCATTTCCTCGCCTGGGCTCGAGCTCAAGCCTGTGTTCACTTCCTGGAAACGGTCATAATAACCAGGCTGCAGATAAACAATCAGTGCGTCGGGCAGGAAGCGAGGCAGCCTAGGTTCATATTTCCGATTGTCGTTTTCTTATTGTTTCTACTGATGAATTCTTTGTTAGGTCTGAACCTCCAAGACCTCCACATGCCTTTTGTGGTAGCCGTTCCACAACTTCTGACCTTTTTTTCATTGCTTATCAATTCTATTAGTAGCCATGCTGCAAACACTGCTGGTGCCTGATACTTGAATGGAGGAATGTTAACTGTGTTTAAACTTTTTTTTTATTGTTATTTTGAAATGCTCCAGATGGTGCACACTACAGGGGGGTTAGTCATGGTTGAGAAGTACAGCTATGTTCTGAAATTTTCCATATGGCATGTCTACTGTAAATGTGCTATTCGTAGTTGTGTGACATTCTTGATATGGTGCAGCATGTTTTTGATGGGTGGGAGAAAACCTGGGAACCCGGAGGACGCCCACATGGGATACAGGGAATACATTTTATACAAAATTTCATCTAGGGTGTAGTGTAAAATTTAGTGTTGGCTAATTTGTGTGTGTCTGCTTATTAATGCAAGTCTTGTCTCAGTGTGCCCTATAGATTTACATAATAATCCAACCTCATGAAGTGCAGTAAATAATATTAAGAGGTTTTCACAGCAAATAAAAATAATCTTGTCCAATGCTCGCCTACTCATTTTAGACTCATCCCGGTTAGGGTGTTAAAAACGAGTGCTTTAGGTTTATTTACCTGATTGAGTCATCCATGCAAATCAGTTTTGCGATGTCAGTCTCTATTTACAGGTCCTGCCTATCTTTGTGTCTTGTTGTCCATGGCAGCGACCTAACGAAAAGGTGCCGTGTGCCACTGGGCTCAATTATGTGCGTTTGACCTTTACCGAGCTGAGATAGCCGTGCCGATAAATGTTGCTGTCTAAGCCTGAATCTGGCCGCGCTGTCTGCTTTCAGCATGAAACAAACCTCTCCAAACAATGAAAGAAGAATGCCAAAAGTATGGTAAAAGGCCAAGCCGTGTCAAAATAATCTGTGGGCTAAAAATAGTTAACCGTTTCTGTGGGTTGTATAATCTTCTAAAAAAATTTTTTTAGGAAACTCCTGTACGAATGAAAGGAGAATCTCTAAAGTGGTGTTGAGTCAACGTAATCTGACGGATAAAAACAGTTTCCCGTTGTTTTATCTCCTTGAATATTGCTGATCTAGTCACAGCCTTGAGTAATATAAGATTTCTCATTTCGGTTCATTACCCTGCGTGCGTCTTGCTTGCATTTCCCGCAGCTACGATAGGCTGTTTTTTTTCCCGCTCAACAAATTAGCATGTAACAGTCAGTGATGCATGGTACAGACTCTGCCTTATCTCCAGTTCTTGAATAAACGCTGTTGTAAACTGCAAGTGGTGGCACAGATGGGCTGTTGTGCTTTGTATCAATACAAAAGCCTGTCAGACCCTCTTGTTTTCCAACTGAGCGAATCAGCGAAAATTACATAAGATGATGCAGATGAGGATTACCTTCCTAGTGGGATGGCCAGGTAGAAGACGGAGAGCATCACGGTCCTCTTGTTGTTGGTGAACAGGTCTCCGATGATGGTTGGGGAGATGGAGGAGTAGCTGGACTCTCCGATGCCCACCAGGCCTCTGGATAGCACGAACAGCCAATAGTACTGCAAGAACAAACAGGCAATGTGTTAAAAAAAGGACTATATTACCAGTCAGCATTAACTATGCACCTTTATACATTATTTCTGAACATTTGATCTCAGTCTCTTCCAAAACAAACTTCAATTCTCTCTGCTGCATAGCTGATCTGCTTGCTCAGCAGTATCCCTTCATAAATCTGCTCACTTTCACTGAACAGCACAGATGGGTCTGGATTTCCCCAAAAGACAGAACTAAAGGACAGTGACCTTTCACATCATCTTGCTTAAAATTGCCTGTATGGAAAAGTGATTTTTTTTTTTTTTTTTTTTACAACAGTCAATACTTCCAATGGTCTTAGAGAAGAAGGACATCTGCATAGTGGACTCTGACCCAGGTCTGTCGGTTTAATGATTAGAGAAAAGGGAAGGAAGTGAAAAACAACCCTCCTTGCTTGGAAAGACTAGGTGGAGTGCGGTTATAGATGTTCATGTGGAAAGTCTTTTTGAGTTTAAATATGTATGGGTGGTTCAGTTATGGGACTGTATATTGCATACATGCTAAACATATACCAGGCTTTATCTTATTTCTTCCTAACAGGAAAAAGACACATAGGTTATTTACACCCTTCTCTTTGCTTTTTTTCTTTTCACCTTTTCCACACTCTGTAGTTATATAGTTTATACAGTACATGCTCATTCTGGTAGTATTTCTCTTTGTTCTTGTTCTTCATCTCTGTTCCCTCTCTCCCAACACACACACACGGATCTGGCGCAAATTACACCAAATGTAGGACGCCCAGAGAAATGTATCGGTGCTCCAGGGAACAAATGTTGCAAACGTGGGATTTCTCTGTATGATTTTCCTACAATCAAGCCCAAGCCCTGCACTCTTGCACGTGTTATGTACTGTATCTCGTGTTGGTTCATGCAGCTACCTTTAGACGGCTGCTGGTTCTCGAAGTAGGAAGCAACCCCCCCTTTGATTAATGAAATCGCCTTTAATTTCTCCAAAGACCTCAATTAAGCCTGGCTTGATCGCTAGCGAACCTTTCAAAATGTTTAGCACTGTAATTTCTAATCCTAGCCTTGAGCACTGCTGGACCTTGAAACAGTCAATCACTTTTCAATTTTAAGTAATGGTGTCCATGTGGTAATGTGTTACTCTATTATTGACGGTTTTCTTTCTCCTTGAAAAAGACGGATGTCTAGCATTGTCCCCTCACCCATCTCCCAGACTTTATCCTAATACCAGATTCTCGCTTCTGCACATCCCTCGGTCCATCCGACAGCCTTTAATAGACCAGTGCGGGGAAAAAAGGGTGGGGTTACTATTCTATTTTATTGTTGTGTGTTATGTAATTCCCAGCAGGTATAGGGAATTACTACAGCGTATGTGACAGGAAAGAGAAAAAGCAACTGAGAGTAAAGCTGGCCAATCCTTTTCTATACACTCATTTATGTCCTCCTATACTGATCTGGGTTATTATAGCAGCTGCTGTGCTGGAGTGTGCGTGTGCGTGTGTTTGTGTGTCTGTAGGAGCAGAAAGCTGGAAAGCTGCATTGCAGAGAGTGAGGGATGGAGGAGTGAAAGAGAGGAGAGAAGGAGGGGGAAGAATTGGTAATGTGGGGGTGATACAAATATTAACCAGCAACACACGCTAGTGGAGGGTGCATAGACGTGATCGTATTTAAAAATTGAGTTAGACTTATATGATTTTTTTTTATTTAATTGATGTTTTTAAATAGTAATATGGACAAAATATGCATTAGCAGTAGAATACACATAGAAAATTGCACATAGTGCATTATATTGCTATTAAAGTGGCATTTCCATATCAGTGCCAGGAAAAGAAGGATATTGTGATATTAGAAAACTGAAATTGAGTACGCGAATAGCATGAAAATTCTTGAAATGTGTTCCGCCGAGAAAGCAGATAAATAACGACTTGAGATTAGCATTTCCTGTGATCTTGTACCCACCTATCCATAAATACACACACTCACACACACACACACACACACATTTTTCTGTATCCCCACTACAAGATCATCTAAAACTCACTTAATTTATTTTTAACAGGTCATGAGTCATTCAGGTCAAGTATATATTTTTGCTTTTGAGGAACAAGTCACACTTCTGTTTTCTTTCTTTATCAAAGAAGTGTAAAAGGCTGAGTTGCATTCTTATGCCTTTTTAAAAAAATCACTTACATAAACATGAGTTTCGAAACATGTTCCGCACGAATACGCTCAAATCTGCAACTCACCAGCCGGCTTTGTCTTTTGTTAAAAAGCAAGATTATGATAATGTGGTTTAGAAAAAAAGAGAAGGAACGGAAGGAGCTGTCTAATTTCAGCGTAATCAACCAAAAATCGCTTGGTTTGATTAATCCAAAAGAATCTCATCTTGATTTATGAGATTGTGTGGTTTTACTAACTGGGGTGAGCTCGTCTCCACGGGTATGAGCTGCAAGTTTGTTGGAGTTGTGGAGATGAGCTCATCAGCAGGAGGTTAGCGTAACGTAATAAACAGCTGCGTTATAGAGATGGTCGCACTAAAAGGATATGATATTATAAATACACTGGAAATAAATAGAGCCAGGTGTTGTTTTTGTTTGCTTTGTTTTATATATTATAAGCAAAAAGTGTTCCATTGAAGGACTAAAATTTGCACAATATTCTCAATTCATTGTGATTTTATTGCATAAGTGAGGAATAAACAGCGAGGCGGTGTGACGTGTTGAAAGTTGATTGTTCTCTATTATAATGAGTCTGCGGCATGTCCGGACGTTTTACAGCAATTGTTCTTCTTTTAAATACATTGTTTCATTTATTAATGTATGACACATTGCACTCTTAACCATTTCCAGACACATTTAATGTTGTGAAACGTCTGCGAAATTACTTATTTCTGTCATGCCTACGCCTCCCAGAACACGGTGTGGCCTACAGACATAGCTGCTTAGGATTCTAGCTCTCATTTGACTACTGATTTCACATACATGCACACGGAGTATAAATAGACTCCCAGACCACAGTCATGTTGTGTAGGATCCTTTCTGTGTATTGTTTCTGTCACTTGTTGCTAAGCTTTCATATTCTTAATCTTTACAGTTTCCTTGTTCCTGTTCCAAGCCCATTTAATGTCGTTTGACAATCAACTGAGCTCCACTTGATTTCTGTGTGGGTTTCGACTGATTGCTTAATACAAGTTCTGTAGAACCAACAGGGATCAAAACGCGCTAAACCATAATATGGCGCAGAATATGAAAAGCTTGGCAACAATTGGCGGAATCAAGCACACAAATTATACTACAAACATACTGTAAGTGTGGTGTGGAAGTTATTTTATGCTGTTTTTGTGAATGTGTGAACTTCAATGTGTGAGTTCAAGTCCATAGCGGTCATGTTTGTAGGCTGCGCTGTGGTCTGGGAAATGGAGTTAAATATCATTTACCCAATAACAGCTATTTCTTTCCGCCATTTTTTCCATTCACACAAAAGTGCATTCTTTTAAAAACTCTAAAATGTCCTGAAAGTTCTGTTCAGTGTTACAAAGCACTGACACTGGAGACTTCTTATATACATGATCAAGAAATACCCCTACAATCATCAATTATATGTTTTAACTTTGTTATGAACCAACACGTTCATGTAAATTGTCGGCCATGCACATCACTCATTTGCACTCATGCACATCACGATTTTATAAATAATACTGTATCACAACGAGTGTATTAAAGTAAAGCATTAATTAAAATATTTTGGTTCTACTACTAAATCATTGATTGTACAGTTTATGGTATATACACATTGGGGGGTGTTTTGGCGTAAGTTACGCAGAATCACTCCTGTTAGTGTCAAGATGGATTGAGGGGGGATAACTGCCTCTTAGCATTTGCTCTAGGGAGCATGCCTGCCCTGAACCCGGATTACAAACACATGAAAAGAAAAAAATCAGCACAAATATTCACTCGCTCTGGGCTACGCTACACATTCCTGTCATTTGGTTGCCTTTCTCCTAAATGGTAATTACTCTGAATGACTCTCATGTCTCATGCCCTCACTAGAGACTGGGTCACACACACCACTCACAAAGCATGTTAACGTGTCTTGATCCTGAATCCTCATTCCTGTCTGATTGAGTTTGGCTGATGGTAAATAAAATAAAAACACCACCCAAACTGTGATACTGAATCAAAATCTATCCTTTTCATCTGCTTGGGTTGCTCGTCTGTGTTTTCTTAGCGTATTCATATGGAAAGGGTTTAATGGAACGTAATTAAACTTGAACTAAAAGCTTGATATGATCTACCCAGGTGGCAGATCTGATCACATTAAGTGGCTGCCAGCTGAGATATAGATTAAACATGTGGAGTAGGGGGGAATTAAACACTGCTGGAGAAACGTAGCAGGAAGCATTAAGTGACAGACCATGGTCCAGATGCAACTTAGTATTTCAGTGGACCAAATCAAGGACTTTTCTCATGGGAAAAAAGTATCAGAACTGATTAACATATGAAAAAAATACTATAGTTCAATGACTCTAGATTTTTAAAAAATGAAATATCTTAGCTTCTATAGCAGTGTTGAAGCCAAACACAAGCGATTTCTGTAAATTATTTAGCTTTTACCATAATTTACCAGTCCAGAGACTAGATACAGGGCCTATAGACTTTCCTTAGACTTTCACACACTGATCATTTCTGAACAACTGATACTGGATCAAGTTACAGAATAACAGAATGTTTAGGTAATGCTTAATTAAGTGCTTCAAGCAACAAAGTGATAACATAAAGTGCCTCTAGGAATGAGGGATGAGAGATGGCCTAAGGACATGGAAGCTTTTAAATGGGATAGGATAAATATACAGATGTTCCTAAACAATGTTAGTATTTTCTCTAGTATTAAACATTGAGTAATGTATTATTCTATACAGTATAAATAAACATGTTCATGGGTAATTAAAGAAAAAGAATGGCTTAAAATATCTTAATTGTTAAATGGTAGTGAATTAGTGCATCAGCATCGGCTTAGCTTTTATCTTTGACATGAGTGCTATATATATTACTAGTGGTTTGTACTCTTCAATTTAACAACATAATAATATGTGTTTCAGCTGCACTACAGGTGCCACGTTTATCCTAAGCTCAGGCACTGATGTGCAGCTCAAAGTCACCTGGTGCTGTTGAAACTTTTGATATAAGTTTATACTTATACGAAGGCAGTCATAATTTCCACAATCATACAAAGAAGACATCTTACCTCTTTGGAGATGAAGGAGCTTAGCAGTGTCACAGCCGACCAGAAGAAAATGCCGCAGCTTAGAATGACCTTCCTGTTAAATCGGTCGCCAAGGTAACCGAAGATGGGTGCCGCAACCATGAAACTGCAGATGAAAACTGCAAGAGAGAAAATGAGAAATTTTACATCACATACAAGAAATGTTTAGTTGCTTCAAATAATAGCATGTTTTCCCCCCCAAATTATGAATAGATGAATGTGCCTTGTAGGTCACCTTGTCCAAATCATGTAGAGATGGAAAATGAAAATGAAAAAAAAAAAAATCAATTATATGTAAGGTTTGAATGTTTGCAGATCCTCCACTATTTATCAAACGTGCTACACTAATCCAATGTGGGAGGACAATTCAAGGCTTGATTCAACTTTCCAACCCACTCCCCTCCCACAAGTCCCTGCTGCTTTGTATACTGTGTCCAAGCAACAGCTATTCCAAGATAGATACTTATAATCAAAATTGTCAGAAGGTCCAGAATTTGATTCAGATTGCCCATGATTTGTTAACTGAAATAGGTTTTATTAAATATTTAACCTTTCAGCAAAAAAAGGTACAGTACTGTGCAAAAGTCTTGAGCCACCCCACATTTCTTCATATTTTACTTCACACTTTTTTGCCTTTTTTTTATTTTTTATTTTTTTTTTACGTTTTTACGAATAGTTTCCAGGCAAGTTGTGGCTCACATTTTTTTATCCAGGCATTGTACCTGACCAAATCAGAGGAATGTTATACTGGTGATGCTCAATCCTAAATGGTTAGAACAGACAAGAGGGGATAATAGGTTTTTATATAAACAACCAATTTTTAAATTGCATCTGTAGGCACTTTGCACAGTGCTGTATATCACAATATACTCTAACTCAAATAACTGTTCTCTACAGGCAGCTGCTACTGGAGTCATGGGCGTACAGTGAATCTCCACTGTTGACCTTTCATTTTCTCTTTTTTCTTATAGAAAGAGGGATCTTAGACACGGAAATGAAACTCGGTTTCACTATGGGTTATGTGACTATTAGAAACCAGGTCAATACCATCTACACTAGATGCTGACTTGATAAAAACAAGTAGAGTAAAGTTGATTAAAAGAGAGAAATAACAAAACTGAACTCACGAATGGACTGTGAAGAGGGCGGAGATATATTTATTTAAAGGTATTACAGTCTTAACAGTGGGATTTAAATTAAAGCACCACTGTTTCGACATGATCTCTGTAACGACATAGTTAGAAATGGGTGTGTTTCACAGAGGTCCGATTCAGTTTTAATTGTATAGCATTTTTACACTAGGCAACTGCACAAAGCAGCTTTTCAGAAATCCGGATGTAGACGTAGATCCCTAATGAGCAAATCAGAGGCCACGGTGGCAATGCAAACATCCCTAAAATGGTATGAAGACTCACATGCATAGTATCGTAATGAATCATTACTTTTTTACAACTGTAAACAATGGGGTCACACAGTATTGTGTTGAAAGAATGTTCAGTATGAGCATATCATAGACTTTATTATTACAAGCAGCAGCTCTTAGGTACAAGTCCAGGTGAGATTATTCACTGAAGAATGCACGAGTCTTAGGCGTAATCTGTTTTTAGGGAAATTCATTATAATCTGTATATTGATGCATCTTCAACCTTGACCAGAGTTCCCTTACTCACACGCACACACTCACTCACACAAACACACTTTATACCGTCAGTCTATTGAGACAACTCAACAACTGTTCTCTAACAAGGACACAGAGTGTCATGAAAGTGAAGTGTCACTCTTAGACAGACGAACATGACCAGTGTCTCCACAATCAAGCTGAAGGGCATAAATTTGAATATAATATTGCTAGGAATTGATTTGTATATTTCTACATGTATCGTTCTTAGCTCTACAACAGAATGTTGTTTTTCAAAATCTGTCCCAGTTTTCCTTCTCATACCTGACAAAAACAATAGATAATACAGATAAGATAAGATATGGTCTCATAAAAATGTTATAAATGATTTCCAAATCAAAGTTCAAACATTTAAAACCCCATGCAAGTCATTTGTTTGGCTAGGTCAGTTAGTTCATGTTAAGGGTAGTGGGCAGTTACTTCAGCAGATATAGTCTGAAACTAACATTTATTTGAATAGTTTTTTTTTAGGTACAAAATATAGGTTAGAGATTATAAAATGTGTGTAATTCAATCTTTTTTTATGATATATTATACCAAATTAGCAGCCACTTCTTACATGAATAGAGAGCTTGCTAAACCTGTACTTTATGTATGCTAAGGAGCTAGCCATGAAAACTACACTAATATTAAATAACAAAAATACAATAAACTAACCTTGATATATTACCCAAAGTTTGAAAACCGTTCTAACAATCATTATAAATATGATAATTAAAAATGGAACTACTAAACTCCCCCTTCATGAGAAATATGAGCTAGCTTGTTAGCAGTTAACAAGTGAGCTAGCAACATAGCATAACATGAGTAAATTTTCTAATTCATTATTATTGTTTCTTAATAAAGATGTAGTTCTAATTTGAGTTAGAATCATAAATTCTATAAAAGGTTCTATAAGGTACAATTATAGTGTATATTGTTTTCAAATCACAATTAGAAATAGCCTTGCTTCTAGCACTCTTTGCATACACTATTTTGAACTCGGTGGCTCACAATGCTTTAAAATAACTTACAGATGATACAGTACATGACTTCCCTTTGCCAAATATTGATGACTGCTTTGGAACTATGATAGCGTTGCAATTTTTTTTTTCTTTCTTTTTTTTCGAGAAAAGATATAATTTCTGCTGTCATAAGCGCTAACATAGTGTTGTTCTTGGTGCGCAGAGCAGAGATTTGGGGAAATCTGTGTACTGTGGTTTTAACTCCTGTGGTCTCCTTAGGTCAAAGTGCTTTGTTGAACATGGAACAATAGCATATTTTTTAGCCTAAAATTTATATCCCTGCCTTTGGGGCATATTAACGTGCTAGTATTTATATTAAAGATAAAGAATTGCTAGGATGCACTTAAAATGTTATTTAAAGGAAATATAAAACAGACTGCATATTAACGCAAAAATCTTCCAAGTTTCTGTTTCTGAAAGTACCTTCAATTCACCAGATCGACACAAATGAGTTCCTGTGTTTCTCTCAGACCTGTATTTATCTCATCAATGTGTCATCAGTATTTACAACACATTACCTTGACATCCCTAACAACCTGACAACATGAACATGGGTTGTTGTTATTAGGTAATGTGTCATTAGGTAAGATGGGGCCCTCCATTGAACTTCCTCCTGATACTCTTAGTGACTTAACAGTGATTAATGTGCAAAGACATGCGCAAGGTGTGTGTAAGTAACATACGACACCCTGAATAGAAACTAAACGCCTAATTGTTAATGTTCCGCGGAAGGAAGGGTTTACATATTAAGTATTGTCCCTCTGGTCGATTTTGTAATGTCAAATGAGACTAAGTGCTCTGTTCAGGTAGACTGGACTTGTAAGAGGCTTTAAATCCATTTTGTTCGCATGACATGCAAGAAAAAAAAAGGTGGAAATTATCTTAAATGCATAGCTTTTGTAAGACTGAAAACATAACACCCACTATATTAGCTATTATTATTATTATTATTATTATTATTATTATAACATCAGTTATCACCTGTACGCCTAGATAAAGTGACACATTTTGTAACATTCATTATTAAAGATGATCAACTCTCATTAGATTCCAACTATACTAATTAAGCATGCTTGATGTACAGTAGCATCAAAGTGTTCCAAATCTTCAAAGCACCAAACACAATATGCTATCCACTTAATCACCTCCCAAAATCTACACTAGAACAAGAGACTCTCCAGTAAGTACATGCATGTCAAACTTGCATTGAGGTAATGACAGACAGCAGGAGTAGCGTTAAAAGCATGTTATCTGCCTAACCTCCCATTAACCTTAGGTCTGATGCTTGGTTCTCTGATAATGACTTCAACTCCCTGTGTGCACTCAATCTTGGAATCTTGGTACGCAAAGGGAAAAAAAACAAGGACACAAAAGACAGAAATGAACATGAGATGAGATTGGATACAAGATTACAAAGTATGTGCTAGAAAAAGGCTCCTAAAATATTCATGTCTCATTTTCTTGTACTGGTTAACAATGCCAATGCATGATTATTCATTCAAGAAGCTGGGCTTCTTTGTTATAAAATGTAAAGATTTGTATGACACTCAGACTCACCCTAGATTCCCAGTTGATGAAGAGAACCTGGGTGTTTCTCAGTAGCTAAGCTTCCTAACTCAGAACAGGTAGTTACGCCCATTTCGCTAAATGTCACAGACATTGTTTCACTCTGAAAATATGTTTAGTGTAAAACAGAGTTGCGTATAAATGCAGGTAGAAATTGAGCTAAGCAGTTCCAATTAGAAAAAAAAAAGAAAAACCCCACAATTCAATGCATTTCCAAACATAATCATTACTTAAAATACAATGGAAACAACCCAGGAATGCTCTTGCACTTCCACATTAGTGAAAGAGAAACGAGAGAAAAGCACTTTTCTTCACCCCTTCCAATTGAATTCTGCCTCACCAGAACATGGCATGCCTGCATAAAAACATCTCGCGCCCTGTCTAAAAGCGGAGACTATTTCATTCTGGTCATAGTGTCTCCTCTGCATCCTCCCTCACAGAAATGAACTTTTATAAAAGAACGTGAAGACTCTTCTTGCTAGGTTGTTCTGACCTGAAGCTATCCGGCTCGTCAATGCGTCTGTCCACCTAGAAACTTATCTTATCATTATTTCTGTAATAACTGGCTTGACCTGTCCATCTAGTAGATTCATTACAGGAGATGTGAGGACAACATACCCTGTTTACAGGAATGACTACTCATGATTTCCTATAATTTTTTCATGTCACTTGACATTTTTTCTGCACCATTTCAAATTCCGTTGCCAGTTCCTGGGATTTCAAAAGAAAAATCTGTTTTGGATAACACCTTACCCAAAGCCTTAGTCAGAAGGTTAGCATAAACACATCACAACTGATGACTGTTTATCATCACATATTTATATAGTACTTTATGATGATGTCATAGTTGTGTTAATTAATAATCTATGCATTGGTCAAGTACAGTGTAAAAGTTTTTAGCCACATCTCATTTCTGCATATCAGACGTTCTTGTATTTTTTTAACATAGTCTTGAGGAATTGTTCTCCTGACTTCCTGTTTGACTTTTTTGGCTCTCATTTTTGGCAAGTTTTTGCCTCTTCAATTTTCATTCCAGTCCCTGTACCTGACCAGTTTCAAAGGAATGTTTTTGTTCATCAAGTCACAAAGTGACATATGAATCATTCAAACATAAATAAACATCTAACTTAGGGCAAGAACCAGTGAAAACCTGGTGCAGATAAAGACACAGAGGAGAGATGAGAGGGGAAATGATGAGAGGGGAAATGAGGCTGCTGCTGAGGTTGTTATCTTTGAGCACTTTGCAGCCTATCACGATAAAACATTTGTTCCCATGTCTTTAATTTAATCTGAATCCATTTAATTTGATATGAAGAAAAGAGGGGTGGCACATGATGCTTGCACACAGTACTGCATTTCGTATAGCACACGTACAGTGTCATATGACGTTATCGTTAAGAGCTTATCATAAGAAGAGAATAAACTGTCATAAACTGTCATACCAGCTTGTGGTATGAATGACATCTTCTATGCCATATTTATGACCAAGTTATTTCAGTCATATGATACAAGTTTCAAGGAAGTATTAATGCTCTATGTCATCTTCAAGTCAATGTCTGTTGGTACAAAAAGCTAAGATCTCTGTTGGGAAAATATTTCAATGTAGGTTTTTAAAATCACTCCTTTAGCTTTCAGTTTGTTAAAAACTGAGTAAAGAAACAGAAGAAACACATTTCCATCTGATTCTGCTTTGTCTACATCTTTGTATGAGAGCAAACTGTTCCATAAGGAACAATTAGTTTGGGTGGCAGTGCAGTAAAAAGGGTTATTAATAGTGTAAAAGTCTTTTGTATGTACCTAACACACTCTTCACTGTTTTCCTGTTTCTTGCAAAAAGTAGTCCATTGTCTATTTGGTTTATTTATATAGTCGTAGCGAGGACCTACTACTGTGCCATTAGCTATGGATTAAACAGAACAAATATCCTTTGGGTTGGTGGACTTTTCCATACAATCATCTGCATCCATCCATGCTTTCTTCATGTTTTTCACATGCTTGCTACTCGCTATGTTACTATGAAAACTTTGAGTGCAGAAGGAAGGAGTAGGAAGTGACTTTGATCGCTGCAGGACAATGGGAGTAATGAACTTTGGTTTCAAACAAAAATAAAAACGGAACAATCTGGACAGTACCAGTTTTGGCCGGTTTGAGTCAATTGTCTTACCACTAGAGAGGTGAATCACAAGTAGACTGTTGACTTTGGCTATTGATTTTTAATTCAATTAGGTTTTAATGTTTATGTTTATCGTCTAATTCGTCTCAGATTATCTAATAAGCAACTGTAACTTGTGTTGTTTAAGACTTAAGATTAAGCGATACTCTCGCAAAATTTGGGTATTTGTGGAAGATGGAAGTGTTTTGTATTTTCTGCAAAAGTTGTTTCATATTTTAACATTTGCATTAAACATTGAGCTAAATACTTTAGAAAGCATCGGTATGCTGAATTCGAAAAAATCGATCTAGAAAAGATAGACTGAATTGCTAAATCTATTCACTCGCACAGCTCTAATTATCACCATAATCACACACACTCTAAGACAAATACAACTTCTAAAAACTTTTTTATGAGAACATCTGGATATGTTCAAGCATCCCTGTGCAAAGACAACCCAAAAACTTAGTGTTCAACTATAGTTAGGGGCAAACACAGAAAAGAGTTACCTCAGAACCAAGGGCAAGTCCAAAGAAAACTTTACAGTGAAGACAGACTTAGAAATAACTGGCAATGACGAACCGGGGAAAGACTTTGCAATGAGGTAATGCTTGCATTAGACAGTTTATTGAAGGGTGTTAATAGTGTGGAAGTACAGTATTGTTCCAAGCTGATGTGTCTCAAAAAGCCTTACTGACTGCTGCAGATTAGTAAAATAGCACGAAACATTCAGTAGTCGAATGTAATTTGTCGATAAGGTTAATCGTTTGAGAATAGCTAATAACAGTATTCTAGCACGTTATTGCCAACGTCAGAAAACTTTGTGAATGCTTTCCTAATAAAAGAGCGATTAATTATTATTTAGTGTATATTCTATAGAAAACCTTCTATATAACCTGCTATATCATAAAATAAATAGCTTTTAATTTCTGCAGTCACTGTCACAGTGAAAACGGCTCAATGTAATTACGTCAGCGTTATCTGACGTGAATCTTATTAATACCAAGACGACCGGACATCCCGTGACGAATTCAATTAGTGTAAATGTTTAGCACTCATCCTGATAGTGGTGTTCAAATCATGATTAGAATTACATAGCTTTTTATTTTACATCATTCTATAACTGTTAAACGACGTTTGTACGCTCCTTTTGATCTATTAGGATACTTCCCTTTTTCACACACCTACTCTTGGAGATTGCGAAACCTGAAATAATTCAACCTGAAATATGCGCATGAACGCTTCGTATTCATATTACCGATTCACTGTGATATAATGTATTGTAACAGCATTGAGGTCTGTGACCGCACTGAAAATGCAATCAACTACATACAAGTCTTTATACAACTTTGACAACTTTGACACATTCCAATCCATCACCCTCGAGGGCGCGAACCATTGGAACACATTCCTCAACGCTTAATCACCCACTTTAAACTAACGTGATACAACTTGGGGCATCGTGAGCTTTTACTTTTTTTCTTTTTTCCCACAACACCTGTGCCAGCCGAAACTGGCATTGTTTCATACAGCACCACTGCAACACCTAAAGTATTCAAACAGTGATGATGTCACGCACATGCCTATCGCACACATGCCAAGAATCCAGAGGAAGGCCGGCCCAATTTAAGCCTATTACTGTAATTAGACGATTTAAAATGCATACCTGAGGGGGGGGGATGGGGGGGGGGGGCGAGAAACTGATGAGATGATTACAAGTGTGTAAGCAGGGTGACATTACAGTACAGCACAGGACAAGCAACCCACATGTATTCCTCGTGTTTTACGTTTTTAGTCCTGGTGTATATTGTTGGGACAGGTCCTATTGTCCTATAGCGTTCTCTTGAACTCAGATCCTTTACTACATTAAAGCTGTAAACGTGTCACATCTTAAAATTCATGATGCTACACCATTTATGCTTTAGCTGCTTATATATGTACTTTATCTCTTTCTTTTTTTTTTTAAATCTATTAATGATTTACATTTTTACCTCTTACTTCGTGTTTCATCAGCATGTGCACTAGGTCTTGCACGCCTATGAAGCACATAAAGTATAAATTCTACTTTTTCGAAAGATCTTTCCATTCTATGTTCTTGAGGGATTGATTTAAAAACATTAGTTTAACATTTCCATTTTCGTACAGGAATCTAATCTCATTTGACAGCCCATATCTCATCGGTGTGTGTCGGTATATAAGTGAGAACTGCCATGTAGGCAGTTGATGACTAAGCACACACACACACACACACTCACCAACGCCAGATTTCAGCCTTTCCATTTTTTTTTCCTTTTCCTTTTGACACGTTACTATGACAACACAGGAGGTGGTACCTGTGCGTATGTGTGAATACGTGCACGTGTATGTGTGGGCTTGGGTTATCGTCATTGTTGGTCTCACGACCGCACTCCTTTGTCCACTCGTTCGCAGCCTCGGCGTCGAGGAGACGTGCATTGAGAGACACGCAGCCGTAACCCAGAGCGAATAGCGGCCTGTTTGTGATTTTGGATACAGGCATGTCTGTGGGTGTTCGGGTAGGAGAGACATCGTGAGTAGACACACGGATTGGCAGGATGTAACTCATGCACGGGGGTAAAAGAAATCCTAGTAGGGTAGAAACATTCGATCCAGTTCATGTTCGAGTATGAAAGATCTCATTAAACTACTACACCGTAGAGTATATTTGTGAATTTGAGTGTGTTCCAATAGATTTGAACACCGGTTTCTTGTGAGAAACCCTGGTTATTATCGTAGTTCCAGGTTTTTATTGCCTGCTATAAATAGAGGTTCTTTAATGTTTCTATGGTTTTGCATCTTTTTCATGGCGTGCATGTTTGCGTGAGGCACATCCAAAGTGAAGTTGTCATGGCTGTGTTTAACGCATTATTGATGGCTGCACTTGTGAGTTCCTCCCCGAAGACGGCTCAGATCAGTGAAAACAGCTCACACACACACACACACACACACGGAGCACTGTTCTGCCGCTCACTAAGTGATTAAAATCTCCCTTTTCATCTGTTATGAATAAACCATTGCCACACATGCTGGCGCTGAGGAGCCTGCCGTGACAGAGACAAGAGCGAGCTGTCTCGGAGTCTGGGTGAATTACTCAATCAAAACATCACGTAATGCGGCGGAGATGAAGCCTACAGAGGCGAAAGTCTGAGCGAAGGGGCGAGGTCTTCACAAGTCTTGTTTCAATATTTTGCTTTCCTTATCGCGTTTTCTCAAGGAGATAAGACCGTTGCTACTGATGCCTGGGCTGTCGAGCACAATGCTGCAAATGAATTCGAGCCCGTTCGGTTGGGCATCAGGGTCCCACGGCTTGATTTCGTAGTGTAAAACAGAACGCGGTGTTCCGAGTATTTAGGGCAGCGGCGATATGAGAGAGAGAGAGAGAGAGAGAGAGAGAGAGATAGGAAGGCCGAGCATTGAGTAATACTATATTCAAAGCCTCATGCATGCCTTGACATGTTTGCTTACTAACAATTGCAACTGTAAGCTCCGTGTGTGTCTGAGTGGGTGTGTGTCTCTTATACCATGTTACATTCTGCATATTACTGTGTATAAGCGGCCCAGCTGTCAGAAATAAAGTGCACGACCATTAATCTCCGTTCCATCTGAGCGCCTTGGTGCCGTATATTTGCTCAGCTACAGTATGCACTAGCTCTCCGTGATTATATTATAATCAGTGTAAACATTTTTACTACTATTATTATTATTATTACTACCCCAAAGCTACATTCTGCCCCTGAGTCCTTTCCTTCTTTCTTTTTACTTAGCAATAAGAAAGCTGTTCCGATCTAGTGAAATTTAAAAATCATGCAAAATATTTTAAACGGATCGCCGGAGGACATAAAATGCAATTTTTTAATTTTTCATAAAACTCAATAGACGGGACGGATCGAACAGCATATCGTCAAGTAATGCGTTCTTTATTATAAGGCGTACAGTATAATAAAAATGCATGAATGTTTTATTAAAGAAAGAGTGTTTTTATTAAAAAAGGGAAAAAAATACAGTTTGTGTCAGTAATTGCTTCGTAGGACGGAGTTGAAGTAAGCTTGAGCACAGGATTGTGTGCTGAATAAAAATCTAAATCACAATATGTGCATGTGCAATTATTTAAGAGCAAAATGCTGCGATTTGGGGAATTTATGTAGAGTTTGTCAGTAATTTAAGC
Source organism: Clarias pachynema (assembly GCA_030014365.1). Taxonomy (NCBI): domain Eukaryota; kingdom Metazoa; phylum Chordata; class Actinopteri; order Siluriformes; family Clariidae; genus Clarias; species Clarias pachynema. The sequence continues at coordinate 9,240,482 of JAQMYL010000017.1, read as the reverse complement.
ACATGTTTTTTTTTTTTTTAAAACAGAATTTTCATTTGATGAATAACGATTGAGAAACATCCTCTCAATGAGACTGATTGTGACATTATTTGGTGTAAGTCTAGATAAATAGAAAAGTACAGCATACATACAAATAATTGCATCTCGCAAAAAATCACAATATATACACTGATTGATATACTGATTTTTTTTTTTTTAAATCATTCAGCCCTGGGGTCGTTGCATTCTTTCTGGAATGTAGATGACTGACGACCCACTATTGGCCTTTTCCATGTTTTTTTAAAAACAAACCAGGTTCTGTCACCTAGATGAAAGCACTTCTCGAACGCTTCTAGCGTTTCAACGGTTGATGAGAAGATGACTACTGACTGGACATTTTTTCCAGGCTTTAAGGTACTTAGCGATATTTAGACTATGACAATCACCTAAATGCCATGAAAGAGAATCTGCTCTATTCTGGTTCAGCTCCTCAGGGCATTGAGTCTTTCATGTATTTAGCGACGGCTTTTCTTAGAAAAGGGGCAAGACGACAAGGGTGCTCGACCAACGTAGATTTTCACGATTGACGGACAGAAACGGTGATGAATCCTCCTTCGAACCAGGAAAGAAACTTGATCCGACCTACTAAAATATTCAACAATGCCATGAAGCATTTTAAAAATGTTGGCAGATCCGAATTCTCATGAAAAACCGAGACGAGTTCTAGCTGGCTGTAGTCCAAGAGCAATCGGCAATTAAAGACTACATAGCACAACCCTCGAGGGCTCAATCAACAAGTGCACAAAGGGATACTTGCTTTACCAACAGCAGTTTATTGTGCCGTACAGAATGTTGCTCTGCTTAAAACGTCTTACCTGAGACTATAGGATAATCCGTCCTTTACTTTTTCCTTTCAAACGAGCAACAATGAATAGACGCTGCAGGTGTACATGCTAAGGAAAGACAGGAAGCTCTCTCATTTGCTATGAGTGTGTGGGTTGTGGATAGAGATAGGTGATTTTCCCATGAAAGCGCCTTGCGTACACACGTGCTATACGAGCCTGAATGGAGTGAAAGGTTTGGTGTCCTGTATGATGAAGTCGAAACGTGGAGCCAAAACAAACAGACGACAGAGGACAGAGGAAATGGTGGCTATTGTGAACAAAAAAAAAGGAGCCGCATGAAAAATTCTGCTTTTCATCAACAAAAAGATAATGGAGATGTCTAATGATGGCGAAATGTCTTTTGAGTTTTCAAAAGAAGCTTTTGTTAAGCGGCGAACGAGCCGAATGTTGAATATCTGCCATGTTGCAGGTAGATTACTGAAAGGGTAGAATAATAGACCATACCTTGGAGGATTTAGGCATCCTTAAGCAGGGTTAATAGTGGGATGGAGAGCACAGAGATGGATGAGTGTAAAAAGCTACTCGACAGATTCTTACAAGTTTATTATCTCCTAACGTCTGTGAAACCTCACTGTCTAGACGAAATCGCAGTAGCTAACAATGTAGAGAGCTAGTTTGTAGTTCTAGCTATACAGTCGCCTTGCACCTCCAGTGTCCGGGTTCGATTCTCGCCTCGGGGTCTGTATGCATGGAGTTCGCATGTTCTCCCTGTGCTTGGTGGGTTTTCTCCGGGTACTCTGGTTTCCTCCCACAGTCCAAAGACATCCAGATTAGGCTACTTGGCGTTCCCATAGTGGGTGAACGTTGACTAGGAGTCCCACCACGGTCTTTAAATGGGAATAAATATAATGGTAATCATCACTGGCCTCCACGGTCCCAAAGTGTGGTCGACCCAGTTGAGGTTCTGTAGGAGGTACCTACAGTAGATGGATGGATATCTGTATTTGATATATTTGATTACAAGGTGAACGCATGTTGCGCAAGAAGAAGAGTTGATGTACGCAGTGCGGATCCCAAAGCGGCGGAATTCCGAACGCGTTCCAGCACTGATGTGTGTCACGACTGGAAAGAACATTACGTTTAATTAAAAAATTACATTTCTGCAAAAGTCCACTAGGAGGTCAGATTTAATGTCTTTCATGTCTACATGTCTACATGTTAAAGTCATCTGTCTGCTAAAAAAGGCAGAAAATAAAGTTTGCATTCTAGTGGAAACTGGATAGGGTCCACTGGGTCGACCACACTTTTGAGTCTCCTTTGTTCTCTGTGAAAAATGATCTCGGCTACAGAAGAATTCTGGTCTGACCCAAGGAGTCCATATTTCCGAGCTCTGGCACTAAACTGTCGAATTTTCCCATCTCCTTTAGCTGATGACAAATCTCTTCTTCGTAGAGAGGTTGGAGGTAAAGCTCCCTGATGAGTGTGTGTGTGTGTGTGGGGGCAAGATCCTTTGAACACATATGAGAATAATCTGAAACAGAACCCATACTAAGAATGACGAGCCATCATATCATGGACGAGTTTAGTTATTACAGCCTTGCCAGTGTTTGTGTCAGGCTCTATTCATAGTTCAGAGGGCGAGAGAAGAGGACTAGAGCGATGGAGCACTTGAGCCCATCAGCCTCCCAGTGCTCTAAATTGCTCCGAGCACTCATGATGCCCTGACGCATTCACGGTCTTTTCATGAGTAGGAGAGGTTGAAGTGAGCGCGTGCGGTGGTGGGAGGAGATTCCGGATTAATCACGCTCATCTTTTTACGCTGATGACATCACACGGTGATGACTGTCGAGAGATGTTGATCTGAGGAATTAACATTCGCCATGCGGTTAATCTGGGTATAAAAACGCTTTAGGGTTTCCCTTCGGACTGGAAAAAAAAAAAAAAAAAGGGAGTGGACGATTCACTTTAGTCTGCCAGAAAATATCAGTGCAGTAAATTTGGCAGTTCTGGGCCACAAATCCTCCAACAGTTCAACAGTCGGGATCTACAGATGGTTCCTGTTAAGGTTCTGAATAAAAGAATGATACGTATGTTAATACCACGGTGTTGCTGAAGCTCTCTTAAGGTCAGCGGATGTGAGGAGACATGCTCGTTTACACTTTATACCGTAGTAAAACAGATTATTTTGGCTCTTAATGAAGACATTCAAGCAAAGTGTGTTGAAAAGCCAGAGCTGACAGACATCGAGAGACAGTCGACAAACATATCTAAGCAGCTGAACTTTATTCGAGATCCCACCTCAAGAGTATCACACCTACAGTACTGTACATACCCGGCTCGCTTCACACAAACACACACATCAGCAGCAGCAGCAGTAGACTACCCTTCACATTCCATCCAGGCAGAAACCCATTTCAACACTCTCAGTTTACAAGCACATGCGCGTCCAGATTTCCCACGGCCACGTCCGACACTCGATGGATGTCTTTTGTGGAGCAGGACTTCCCCGATTCTTAATTCTTAACCGGCTTGCTGGAATGTGAGCGGTTGAAAGCCACTCTCAGAAAACACCCAGACTATGCACGGCCAAGTTTTTTGGGGTTAGCTTGTGTGATTGCAGAACATGCATATGTGGAGTTACTGCTTTCACTGTGAGTGTGTGTGTGTGTGAGAGAGAGATGAAGAAACGGCAGCTGATGAAAGTGGATCCTAACTCAACACTTCACAGCTGAGGAGTGTTTGGCGACTGTGAAACGCTGGTATATGGATGGATGAGCAGCGTGAACATTTCAGTGGCAAATTTTGCAACAATCGTTGAAGTTTACTGTACGCACTAAAACCTCAGATCGATAATCTATGTGCGCGTTCGGCGGCTGGAAAATCAGATCTAGTCATTAAGTTCTCCGAGTCGTCTCCCATTTGGAGGCTGAAATGGAAAATCCTGTATATTCTGCGGTATGCGGACTATATTTTGCTTCCTCGAGAGCATGTTGCATTTTGTCTCGAAAAACCGAAATGCAGTGGCCAGGTTGTTTCCAATCCCATGATATTTTGTTATAGCATGGTATATTGGGATTACTTTTCCTTTTTTTTTTTTCTTTCCTACAAACAGGGTGTGTTCTGTTATAAGTACAGGAGCTATATATTTAATGACAGACCAATGCTCAAATAACTAACAGAGCATGATAGTGTGTGTGTGTGTGTGTGTGTGTGTGTGTGTGTGTGTGTGTGTGTGTGTGTGTGTATGGCAGCAGTTTCCAACCTAAAGTGGTTTGAACTTATAGACAAGACTACTGGATAGCTCAACCGTACACCTCATGCTTTGCAGACGTGCAGACAGATTTGTAATAATAACCCAGATGTTTTTTTGTTTTTTTTTGCCCCGGAGCATATTCAAATTTGCATAATAGTGATACGTTTTGATTTAAGAGAGAAAAGTGCTAACCTGTGCCACCACTCTGGCCACTCCCTGACTTGCTCCCTGTCCTCTGACCTTGATGATGGAGTAAGCATACCGTACATGGGTGTGAACCGTGTGTCCTGGGGTGTATACCAGGCTTGCATTGATTTGTTAATGCACATGTCAATCAATGGAGAATACCTTGGCAAAGCTACATTACCAAAGATGGTATGTGTGTGTGTTGATCAAACGTGATGCTACTGTATGACAGTATCATAGCAGCCGATCACTTAAGTCCTTAAGCGAGATAAAAATAAAAAAAAAGACATTATATATTTGCGTCAAGGCTGAATGCATTGAAACCTGACTGGCTGTCTGTGGCACTGAAGATTAAGACAAGCCTCAGCCTAGGCTTAGTCCCCGAATCCGAGCGGGACAAACAATCGATATGCATCATTAGATCCCGCTGTCTCACTAAGTGGTCTTGCGAGCAGCTGCTTGTCTCTATTTTGCTCATTCCCTAAATATCTCAATCAATTTATTTTTTTTGTCTCAATCGCTGTCCTGTCTTTTTTTGCCTATCAAACTACAGTGGAACTGCAGCAGCTGCCAAGCCGAGACGATACCGTGTCATGTCAGGCACCTAATTACACGAACACATAGGTCTGAAAGAAACAGAGGGAGGGAAAGGAGAGAGGGAGAGAAGCAGCTGTGGCCTGTGTGTGAAAGGACAGCACAGCTGATAATACAGAGACAGTTCCTCGCAGTCACAGGCCAAAGAAATCAAGAACTGAAACGGCTTCCATTAAAACGAAAACTGAGAATGAGGAATGTGTGAACAGGCCGACATACAGTAGACGCACAGTAGCATGAGCTGCTTGCTTGCATGTGTGTTTGTGTGTGTGTGTGTGAAGATTACACTCTACTTGTATCTTCTTGTGGAAAGATGGTCCAATTTCCTTAATATGCCAAAACGCTTCCTCGAACGATGTCAGTAGAATATCGCGTTCATATCACAAGTAGAATGTGGAATCCTTAAGGGCAGTGAGACAATCCGCCTGTGCCACAATCACTCACACACAGGCCGCACACACACACACACACACACACACACACACACACACTCCGTAACTATGCCTCCGTAACTAAATCAGACACACATGCCAGACGCGTCGGCTAGACGGGTGAGGTGCAGACGATAGAGCAGACCGAGACCCGCGCTCACACTCGTGCTCGGAACTGAACATGTTCAGGGCACAGCGGCTCCGGACACACACAGCACACGCAGACAACACATGCCTCCTCTCATTTCAGGCCATGACCTCTTGAACTCTGGGATCAATACAGGTTCCGCAGGTAACCTGCACTGGTTGGAGATGTGACAAACAGAACTGCAACCTTTTTGTAAGCAGTCAGACCTCCTACAGTTAAGGTTTACTCACAAGTATGGAAAGTCGCAGCTACACAGTTTGAAATAGGTGTCAATCACGGGAGATTTTTTTTTTTTAAAGCTACCCTTTTCCCAAATCCCGCTGTCTCTCATCGAACAAAGGGAAAGTTTTTGACATTGCTTCAGGATAGTAACCTCATCCAAAGTCAGCCCTCTCTATTTTCCCCCTAGTTCATCCCTCCACCCTCCTCCCATCACCTTTCAATTAACCACAATGCCCTCCAGGTATCCTGGGTAGCAGCTTGTTAAGATCCTTTTCCTTAAGATATCCTGATACTTCCCGTTCATCACCGCGTCTTTTGCCTTTTCAGACACACTTGCCTGACAAAAAACAAAAAGTCTTAAATCACCAGGCTTAAATCATTCTAACAGGCTTCCCCAGGGTGTGATGGGAAGACCATTTTCAGCGTAGTGACAAAAAACAAAAAGAGTCATGGAATGCTCATCATTGTGGAAACTGAAAAGATGGCAGACAGGTGTGAAGGCTACAGCCTCAAGCGCATACCGCGGAGATCAGGAGAGGCCATTTGGCACGGATGAAGTTTCACGAGGTCTGTCGATCGCCGCAGTTCTCGAACCAGACTCATGTCAAATGTACTGTACTGTCAGGTTATGCAATTTTGCATTTGTTCGCTGAAATTCTTATGTCTCGCCATACTGTAAAGTACATAACCGTCATAAACGGAGATAGTTGAACATTTACTATATCAGATGACTCACAGGTGTCATTTTTAGGGTGCATATTGTTTTGTTTTTTTTTTGTATGAAGGTCAGGTACATGCATGTCAATATTTGTTGTATGACCTCATACGTGATCGACACCAGATAGTCTAGCCGAGGGCGTTCGTTTGCTAACAAGGAAGTATTATGAATACTGAAAGCGCACCGTCTTAACAGAGTCTAGATTAATAAAGGTCAACATTTCAAATTTTGTGCCGCCTTCATATTGCTTGGAAAGCTCTCTCAAGCAAGACAACAGGTAACCGGGTAGTGTGGGAACTGAATGCTAATCACAAGCGCTGGCCAAAAGTATTGGGACAACACGTTTCATGCAGGACTTTTCCTTTCTGACGCCGGCTCTGCAGCACAAAAATTGTCTAACACTAGGGAATTCTCAAGTCTGTGACGAATTTCATGAAGCGATCAGTGACACCAGAGTACTGAAGATCTCTTTTTGCCGCTGGATCCAGCAGGTTTTTACGAATAATGGACTCGATTGATGCATAAAAAAAACTAATTATTCGTATTATCTTGTTTGACATTATTTTCAAAGTTTTATAATGTTATTAAAACAATAAATATCATTTTTATCTTAATGCTTTTGGCCACCACTGTATCCCACCCTCATCTGATCTTTACTTAAAACCTTTATTTAATATCTTTATGCCCGTTTTTGGTTTATTTTCCTGAATTTCCTAGCTCCTGCGGTAAACCTCCAAAGTGAATAACTACAAAAACAAATCATATTTGCGTTCCAATGAAAAAAAAGTTCTGCTTGATTTAAAATAAAAAGAAAACACATTTCTACTATACTGTAAGTCTATTACTGTAAGAGGAGAAAGGTTTATCCGTGACCCCTCCCAGACTTTAATATTACACGAGAGTAAAAGACACACCAGTATTCCCACTCACTCGCCCACACTCACGCACGTCTCAGATGTTCCCAGATGACCCCGCACTCCCACTCTCTACTCCACACACACACACACACACACACACACACGGTTGGTGGCTGAAGCGTATGAAATTCCGCAGCAGTTTGTGAGACTGAGGTCAGAAGGATCAGAGCCCACACTGAGCCTGATCTAAATACATTCTCCATTTACTCTACATTACCCCCTGCCGTATACAGCAAAATCCCCCAGCACTGAACGAGCTCTTCCATTTGTTACTGTCTGGACCAGTGGCTGTTAATTAAACTGGAAAATTTAGCTTCATGTTTCTCTGATTGTGCATTCTTCGTTATTACATACACGAGTGGTTACGTTGTGTTGAATTTCAAAGGTCGCTGTTGATAATAGAATTACCGAAGTGTTTAGGATACCCTTTAGCACTAGCTCATATCATGACTTGTTAGCATGTGACATGGGTTTATTTACTAGGCGGAACTCAAGACAGAATCCAAACACAGTTTCGATACAAAATAGCTACTTCAAGTCAAATCTGTGCGATGGTAATTCTCCGGTAACCTTCCCCATTGGATGATTTCTAGCAATCTACATTTAGGATCACCCTGAGAGTGCTGTCCAATACAAATGTAAAAAATGTATAATGAATTCTATACACCAAGAAGGACTGGAAATGAAATCTGGCCATTATGAAGAGTGCAGAGTGTCACTAACTTACAAACGTGGTTTTATTGTATGACACCTACCTAACCTGGGGTTAATTAGACTCATGTCATTTACAATGATTCAATATTTTGGAAGGATTTTTCATTTTTTATTTTTTTTATCATACCGTATTGCCAATTTTCTCCTCCCGACAGCAGAAGAACTTTCCAAACAAATGTCATACCGGCTTCCAACTAATCCCTTCTCCGCCAGTAGCCCCGCCCCCCTGCTGAGAATGAACCAACAGCGCTGGACGCCCTGCTGTGACTGAGCCGATCGCCAGCGTCTCCAAGCAATCGTCCGGTTAAAAGTAATAGTTATTTATCCCTCTCTCTCTCTCTCTCTCTCTCTTTCCTATTGTCTGTGTCACTCGACCTCTTTCTAAAAGTGAATAACTTGTTTTAAGAGTGTTTTAAAGCTAAAATAAGCAGATAAGCGAGAACTGCAGTAGGTCCAGAGAGTCTTTTCGTAATGAAAATGTTTAGCAAATATCTTCCAAGCCCCAGTAGTCCAGAAATTTTAATATCTTTAGAAGAAATGAACAAAACTAATAGACGAACACAATCTAAATTCGATCCCGGTTTTTCCCTTGGCGCGACTGTCTGTGTGTGTGTGTGTGTGTGTGTGTGTGTGTGTATGTTCTTAAAAAAAGACCTGTGTACATGTGCATGTTTACGTTCGCCAAGGTCACCGAATGCAGTCGACTCCCAGCATCTAAAGGGGCTTCGACATAACGGCTCTCTCGCACAAAAGCTTGATTGAGACGGCCTGGCTCAGGAAGCCCTACCCAAACCCTCAGAATAGCCGTGCCTGTATGAGCACAGCAGAAATACCTGCTCCTGCTTCCTAATACAACACCCAGTGTCTGGACTCAACACACCCTTCGGGCTGGTTCTATACGAAACCGAACCCCGACTGAAAACAACATTTGGTGAAATGGATGTATATTAAGACAGCTCGAGTTTTGACCTTTAACTATCTCTAACTCCATCAACATAACACTGCGTCTCCCAGTAGCACTGCTACGTTCCAAAGGTTCAAAAGTCGTACCAACGCACTAGCAAACAATGATAAAGGTCACTGTGTCGTTCATTTTTTTGTTTTGTTTTGCTTGTTACAGCTTATCTTCACGGAACTCCCGAGATCAGCAGCTACCATGATAACCATCTACTTGCTTTCGCTTTTTCTTCTACTTGGACTGCCTTTGATTTGAAAACATTACCTGTCTCCCTGAATGTCAGTATTTTTGTCACAAGTGCTGCACTGTTGGGTCTGCCACAGAATCCCTTCTTATAAACGAAACAAAATGTGGGGGGGAAAAAAATGGTGAAGGCATCATTGACTCCACAAACACACACTGTGCTCCGGTATAAACCAGGTCTTTCCTCACAGCAACAGGAAGCAGACGGGCGAATTCAGGAGCTCGGAAAACGCAGCGCTCCGTGATTACTCGTCCTGTTTTACATTACTTTAAATAACATCTCCGATATACCGTATGAAAGCTCTCTTGGACTGAACATGTCACATGTCGGTATATTTAGTCAGGCGAAATAAGCTTAAAGCTCCGTCAATTACCCAGACTTAGACAGGGGGGAGGGGGGAGACTGAGGGAAAGGGAACCTTTAGGAGAGACGGCAGACCTTTTAGTTCGCTCTTTTATCCTTTTGTTGTGCCAGTCGGTGTGGATTTAAGGAGCTCAGTGGCTGCTGGTAATAAGTCCCTTCACACATGAGAAGAGTATTTCAGCATGGGTAGGGTGTGTGTGGTTGTATGCATGCGTGGGTGGGTGTGTGGGCTATCTTTAGCGCTTAGTGGTTGGTTGCTACACCGTGTAATTACGGGATTTGAAGAGACTTACCTGTTTGTAGCAAGCCAGCTCCGCTATCATTCACTTTAAAGTGGACCTGAATGTCGCGCAGCACACCTGGAAGAGAGAGAGAGAAACAAGGAGAGAGAATTAGAATTAGTACTAGTGTTCAAACATATGTTCAACTCTTAACCGTTAAGTCATGCACGATACTGTTTCGGCATACTTTTATGGAGTCTGATGAGTCCGACCTTCATGATGTCATTTTGAGGTCCGCGCCTTTAGCTTATTAAACGAACAATACTGAAACCACAACTCAACTTCACTCTGGTGATAGACATCTGCCTTAAAGTCACACTCCTCACTTCCTTATCCTCAGAGTCCAAAATAACAAATTAAGCCATTTGTAAAGAAGCCATTTCGAAACATCTGCCTGCTAATAATCCAGTTGCATCGTACTATCCCATGACTGACTGTAGAAATATTACAATTTCTTTATGTGCTTAAGCTTCAGATGTATAGGATTAGGGTTGGAAATACACCCTAAAGACAGGTTTCCAAAAGCGCACTCTGGCTTTGTCTAATCAGCTCAGTAAGTACGTAATGTACTGTATAGTATGTAAATCTTGACTTTGTTACATGTTGCTTTGAAGATCTTATCACCATGATGTAAGATTTGTCTTTCTGTCACTGAGACATACCTCACAGGACATCAACTGATCATATCTTTAACAGCTTTACAAGTATTCAGTCTTTGCATTCATTTACTCACATCACATGCAAAAATCCGGGTATTTATAGCCTTTATTTTTCTTTTTCTGCATACACGAAAACAATTTAAGCAAGGTAAAACAAATCAGAGGGTGTGATTGCATCACTAGATCTGCAGCATAACTCAGCCAAGTCATTCCCAGTGTTGAAATAAATCAACACCCACGGTGTTTAGAGCTCTTATGTATAAACCTTGTATAAACTCTATTGGTCTTTTAACACGGTAACAGACGAGGAGTTTTGATGTATAATTAAGTAATTTAATTTACATGATTTAGAAACTACTATACCTTACTATACACGGTGTATATTTCCTTATGAATGCGTTCTTTTACTCTATTTGTATTACACTTGGCCTACTTATCGTTACATTCATTGTCGGAGCTTTTTCATCATTTTGATTTGTCACCAGACAATAAAGGCATAGGCAGGTACGAACTCGCTCTCTCGCAACATTCCTGTCGCGCGAGATGCCACCACCTGCTCACGTTCCGACATGGCCGGTCAGGATTCCCTGTGTAACGGTCGCATCTTTGAGGTAGACACTTTAACTTCTGAGAACGAGTCACGTTGGTTTGGATCTGAGCCCTGAACTCATCCCGGAAATTAAACCTAGAAATAGGTTTGTAATCAATCCATTGCAGCATTGGGACTGCAGCGTTTAAAAAAAAAAACGCATAATCGGCATAATTTCAAAGTGTTTTAAAGAACTTGTCAGCAAAAGCTGGAGCATGCACAAAACAATGAGCTTGTGTTTATTCTGCTAACCAAAGTTCTAACTTCTAGAGCCTTTTTCTTTATGTTTCTTTATGAGTACTTTTCTCCCCTGGGTATTCCCTCCAGCCGGAAGCTCTAGCAGTGTTTCCCAAACCTGTTCTCATCCCCCTAATGGATCTCACCTTTGCAGCTTCAAAGATACCTGAACCGAGCAATCGACATCAAATACCTCCTGAAAATTCTGACAAAGAAAAAGCAGCAAACAAACAAAATTTCTGCGCTGAAATCAACAATGGGTGCCAGCCAGGGTCTGGATAACACTGTTCAGACACGGTCCCTGTCCTTCTGTTTCTTGTCTGAGACAGGTAGCGATGTAATTAGTCAGTCACCCACCTCTGTTCGGTCTCGCTCTCGAATCCCCCACAGGGAAGGGGATCCCTGTGCCAGATGGTGCTAGACTGCACGCCAAAACCGACACTGTACCCACCAGCGCCAACGGTAGTTTATACAGAGCTTTATAAAATACCGGATAAACCAGCTAAACTATTTCAGGTTTTTTTCTTTAGTGTTAAATGAAAGGAAGGTGGCTAATGATGAGACTTTTACTTTCCTCAAAAGAAAAGTACACAATGAAGAGATTAATTCACAAAGTAGATTCGATTTGATTTGACTTGGTGGGTAAATGATGAATGGGGTTAGTGTTAGTGTGTGACGTGTTACGGCCCTGGAAACAGAGGATAAAAAAAAAACATGTCAAGTGATCACTTGAGTTTCTCGCTGGTCTCAACTAAATATGGGTCATACAGTTATTTTCTAGCAAACCGGGACTTGACCAAATCGACACATCTATCAAAACAGTGGAAAAGTGAACAGACATTCATAAAAACATAGAGCAATTGCCAGTACATATTTGGGACAGATGTGGCATCAGTCTACTGTTGTGCATGACACCACTTGCACGTTACAGGAACTTGGGAGTTATTGCTACATCCCCTGCACAGTCCTGACCTCGCTCCAAGCCATTTCCACCTTTTTTGGGTCATTGAGGCCAAATATTTCAGCAGTGACAAGGACATGAAGCAGGCAGTCTGATCATTGCTCCAGTGTACTGAGAAAACATTTTGCCTTGAGGGTATCCAAGCACTAGTGGAACACTAGGATAAGCAAAGGAACAACAACAACAAAAAGTACACCTCTTGTTCATATATGGAGCACATCTTGTTAATGCAAATGATGTATTTGTTTTACTAAAATATACAGCAGCATATAAAAAATTTTGTGCGTATCCTACTTCCTATTTCCAGTCAGTAACCTTTGGGGCAACATACTTGGCATTCAACCATTCCGAGCAAAATAAACTGGAAAAACAGCAGCATAAAATCTTCAGCCAGGTTGAAATAAAGGACGAATACTCTGACCACACGTTGCATCATTTCTTTATGGAGGTCAGCGCTCCTATCACTAGCCTGGCAGGACTAGCCATGTGTAGGCAACAACAGCGGCATGCAAATGGTCCAAATGGCCAAACTGGCATCATCGACCTTCTTCCACCCACCTCTGTTGCCATGGTAACAAAGTCCGGACATTCAGGCAAAGACAGGTCAGGGTTGACCAATGATCAGTGAGCACAGAAAGAAAAAATTTAAATCAAAAACGTCAAATGTCAACCTCAGCCCTTCGTCTATTACACAGTCATGACAGTTATTTATTGCTTGATATGTGACAGGTGTGATTTCCCCTACAGCTTTATGTGCTTCTGTACAAGTGTTGTTTGCAGTTGGTTATATCACCGAGCCAGGAGGCTTTTTTTCAGAATCGTTGTGGCAGAACGCAGATACCGCAATACATACTTATTCAGGTTGAAGGAATGCTGCCCTGCCTGTTTCCGCCACTCCATCACGCCGTGTCGTTTCAGAACATCGCCAGCAATCCGCTGGGTACTTTCCAGAGAAGTTAAGAGTGTTTATCATTTCCGTATAGACTCTCTGCTTTGAAGAAACCTGCATGATGGATCTGATGAAGTGATCAGTGGTGAAAAAACAGATATTTGGATCATTATGTATGATACTCTTAAGCTGACCTTAATTATTAATATGTTTGTTTTTTTAAGCCTTTGATAAACGATTCCAATTACGCTGGAACTGGTTGATTAATTAGGATGTTTACTTTTCAGATTAGTTTCGAAATTGCTTAAATGCAAAGAGCAACAGCAAAAGTGGCGTCCGCTATTTTCAGATCGGTTTGAGATATGGATAAATGAAGCCATTATGCATGCGGATGACAAGGTACTATTGATGCTTTCACCACATCGTCTCGTCTCGGGGGATCCATGAATCGTCCGTCTGCCGCCCGCAGGTCAATACATTGGTGAGAAATGCATTTCACTGTCGGTGGGGGAAAAACAACATGCTTCCGGTGGCCTCGAAGGAATTTTTTTTTCCAAGGTCATGGTCACGTTTGTTCAAGGTTTAGTTCTCGCCTCTTTGTTTAGGAGCAGCGGTGATTATTCATGCTTGGCTGGTGCATCCATAAACTTATCTTCTATCATGTATCCATGTATTTGTTTTAAAAATCTGCCTTGTTTAGATGAAGCAGTCTGAAGTGAGTCGATGCCAAGTGTGAGCAAAAGAAGTGGAGGGGATAGCTTGCGCTCTTTCAGCTTCTTTTGTTATGAAATATGACCAGTCTCGTAACCGGGAAGCCTGAATTCTTTCTCCTCCGAGGAGTCTTGACCAAAATGACACGACAATTTGTTTTCCAGGGCCGAAACCAAAACGCAGTCATCAATTCGGCCTGGGCAAACACAACCGCTACTCTGTTCTCCTCTCCGGCACTCCCTGACAAAGGAGGGGGTTTTATCCGCACACCCAAGGCTAGGTATTTTAGGGCTGACACGTCACAATGTAGACCCCGGGGTTTCTCGAGCAGTCATCAGACAGCGAGAAGCACGTCGTAGGAGTAGGACAGACCTATTTCGCTGCTCCCCTGAGAGGGCCGCGAAAAACCCACACACCTCCCGTTGTGCTATTTTAGAGAAGTGGGTTAGGGATAGGGCAGGGAGTTGATCGCCCTATTTACAGACGTGGAGGAGATGAATCGTGGATCGTGGAAGAGGATAAGGTAGAAAAATAAGCAGAGCTTAGACAAAATCAGCAAAGAGAAGGCACAGGGAGGTCAAACTGCGTATGAGAATTCCTTGGCGGAGCGTACGTTTCCATATCCTGTGTAAATGTAACGCTATGCTCTGCGGTAAGGAAACGTTTCCTCTCTGTTGCGCGCTCAGGCATTTTCTCACCCTGTGCCTCTTTGTGCTGTGAAACGACGGGATTTGCAGCTCTGCCGCTGACAGAGACACATCCTGCCGTTCCCTTCATCTTTCTTCTCTCACGTCTCCTCTCCTCCTGCAGAACTCGTTCTCTTCCTACTCGAGCATGGGGCAATCCCTCTTGAGGTGTCAGGGGGGATCGATATAAAATCCACAGCTTAGGGAAATGTGTGTGTGTGTGTGTGAGCAATTAAGTGTGTTTGACGAGATGGAAGAACAGCCCATCCCACAAACCATGGCCTGTCTTTTAGCTCCTCTACAGTGAGCACACTATAAATGAGTGCAGCAGCACAGAAAGGGCTAGCCACAAATATGCCCGACTGTGGTCGGCGGGCTCCCGACCGGCGGGTCCTTCCTCTACCCGCCTAGCGCTGGCCACGTGCCCAGCGCAGACAAGGAGGAACGCTTTTTTCCCTTTTTCCACTCCACTCCATAAACGCCCACGCTCTCAATACAAACACGGTGCAGATGTGTGAGAACAGTACATGTGGTAGAGAAGCAGCATGTTACAAAATTCCTATACCGTTCCTGAACACTGCTTACATCTTGAGTGCGGCGCTCATGGATTTCTGCCGTGCTACAGAAATGTTGCTGAATTATTAAGATTGCATGATCGATGTACTGGTTGTAACTGGCATGTAGTTAATTCATTTATTCATTTATATTACAGCTTTATCCTGGTTAGGGTCACAGTATAACCCCGGCCTATCCTAGGGGCACATGATGCGGGGATTACCCTCAATGAGAAAGGACTAGTGTCCCATCCAGGGTAATCCCGCCAGTGCTGGGACACTAGTCCTTGGCACCATACACACACACACACATTCAAACACTCATGCATAAGTAACAGCTAAACCAACATGCCACTTATAATTACCATATCATGCAAACTATAATATAATACGCTATTATAACGAGTCGAGAATTAGAAGTTGCAAGACTTAGTAGCTCTTATTTTCTGTCCATTTTGGAATAGATCAATGTTTGCTCTGGTCCCCCACACGTCTTTGTGTCCCGGCCACAGAAACAATAATTACGTCGGTCGACTTTTCCAAGACAAAGACACGAACATAGTGAAAAGGCTTTACTGTACATTCCGTTCTAATACACTACCTCTAAATATTTCACGACCGAAACGCAAGAGCGGGTGCGCGTCTTCCAGAGACGCTAGGCGGAAATACAGCATAGCCCATCAATAATGTAGAATCGTAAGGATTGTGAGCTAACTTGCCAGACATAAGCTCTAGCCGTGCAGCAAATGGAGTGAGGCGAAGCAAAAAAGGATTCCATATTCACCCGGTGACCCTTACGCGGCCAGACGATGTCACGATAGATATGCTAATAGGAGAGAAGCCCAGGTCCTTGACAGCTTTTAGCTCACACTGACGTTTAAAAAAAAAAAAAAAAAAAAGTGTACCGGTGTTTCATTAAGCTGGAGAGACTGAGCACTCTGATCTAATGAGATGACACATTGAGTTCACCCGAGCAGATAAGATGGTACACTTACTGTAATACAAGCAGTTCAATTACCGTAGCGTTATCACTGGCGCTAACCCACGACACGCTTCTGATTGACCCTCGCCGTTATTTCTGACTCTCGTGAGACAGCAATTAGCTCCGATGCTAACACGCTGGATACACTGTTCCGTTGTTAGCATGTTCGGATCACCCGTGTGTGGATTCCGTGCATAATCACTTTTTTTCCCGCCTTTTCTTTCTTTGTTCTGGAGCAGAGTCTGGTGTGGGTTGGATTCACCCAGAGGGTCTGGAGAGCCCCGTTCTGAGAACAATTAGCGCTGAATGAAAGGCTGAATTGCTTGATTAGCCGTCTTAATTACTAGCATTTACATGTGCAGCGCAGGACGCTTGCTACGCTTGCTTTAATTAGCCAACAGCTTTGAGGCAGAGAATGTGAGACGGTAAACCGCATTGTCTAAAATAATATGCTTAGGTAGCAACAGTCGTGGAATTATGACGAGACTTTTCACAGGCTTTGTATTCCTTTTGTTTTCTCTCTCTCTTTTTTGACAAGGGATGATGAAAGACTTTGAAAGCAAATGCTTTGCTTTTTTTTTTTTCCTTATCAGTCAATTTTGTCTTTATGCTTTTGTTGATGGGGTCAGGTACAGCTGCGCAGATGTTTAATTTATTAGATCATGGAAAGAACAACCGGAAAGATCGATACAGCATCAAGCAGCAGGTTGAGGTGTTCTCGGAATTTACAAGACATAAATCAAAGAATCAAAACAGAGATGAACAGCAGTGCGACGGAAGGTTTTTAAAAAAAAGCCCGAAGGCTGGTTTTTCAAGCTCAATTTAGCGTCAACAAACTGCCGCTTTTACTCTCCTGTCAGACCGGCCAGCGAGGGAGTGTAGGAGAAGGGAAGGAGACGCGCCAGCACTGTTTCAGCATGAACGAAATGCTACCTGTGTGCGATTTCAGTTACACATTCCAGGATTGAGTCACAACCTGAATCTCCTGTCACACATGCTTATGAATATGAGCAGTCTGTTAAATTGGGATGGAAATTAAGATGGACATCCTCGGCACAGGACATTCTCAGCACCACATAGTGTCACAGCAAAGCGAGAACTAGATCATCTCACCTCAGAACTTGTACCTAAGAACTTTTGTGAACTGTATCCTGGACTCCTGGATTATTCACAATATACTTATACTATACACAATTCCCATATGCTCATGTTTCCTGTTGTATAGTTTCACCCAGATGAGAACTTTTGACTTTGGTTCCTCTCGTGCCATCAGAGTCACATCTGGAATCCAAATCTACATCCTGATTACCGTAAACCCCCTTTGTTTTTGACAATGTATATTGATAAAAGTCTCTCACTGGTCTCTCACTTACTGTACATGGCCAGGGTTCCCACCTCCCACCTTTTCCACTGTGTGTGTGTATGTGTGTGGAGTTTGCATGTTCTCCCTATGATTGATGTGTTTCCCCCAGGTACTCTGGTTCTCCTCCGCCAGTCCGAAACATGCATATTAGACTAACTGGCATTTCCAAATCGGCTCGCAGTGTGTGAGTGAGTGAGTGAGTGTGTGCATGCTTGTGCTCTGGGACGGATTGTCCCTCGAGTCCCCTGGGACCGGCTGCAGGCCTTCTGCAATCCTGTATAGGATCAGTGTTATAGAGAATGAGTGAGTGAGCTATAACTGTGAAACCTGTAACAACGCCTTAAGCTCAAATCTGTTGGAATACAGTATGTAAAGAATGTACAGGTGTCTACTAATTAACCATAATGACATAATTACAATGTAATTAACCATAGTTCCTGGTTAAGGCTTTCTCCTGCACCTGCAACTGCATGCGCTATACTTTCCTTCCTCGGAATTAATAGCACCCTTTTCTAAATGTCTAATACTACAAAAGGGCTATACGGTTATTGATTAATTATGCATGTTGTGTGCATTCTGGCTGTGACAGTTCCTCAACCTCAGCTACATCACTCCAGTCTCGACTTGTTCCTGCCTGCTGTATTTGTTTCAACAAATGTACTTGGGTCTATTTTAAATTTCTAATTTAAAGCACTATAATCCGACACTACCTTACGAACCAGGCAGTTACTAAGGATTCTATAAATGCACAATTATGTAACCTTTGGTCTTTCTTTGTCCTGCATCCTTATATATTTCATTGCATTATCCTGGTCAGGGTCAGAATACAGAGGCACCCTGAACGGGACATGAATACATCATGGGGCACCACCATGTGCACACGCATTTACAGACTCATTCACACCTCGGGGCTTTTTAGCGCCTACGTTTTCTCAGGACCTACATCTTATCATGCCCACACACATACATGTTGCGTCCAAAGGGATCCCATTCTCAGCATTGAAACACCTCTAACCTAAGCTGCAGGTGGAGGTCACCTTATGCGGAAATATTTTACAAAAGAACGTTATTAGCTACACCGACCGCGGCTGTTGGTCTGCCCCTGGTCGTTCCTGATTGTACGCTCGACAAGATGCAGAGACCAGATCCATATCCGAATGAGAAACATATGTGGGGTTTAAGCAAGGGCTACTCCGGTAGCTGTAATCGACTGTAACTCCATAAACCTCCATTTCACCCCATTCAACACCAAGTCACACGCCGTTCTTGTTAAATCGGTTCCCTCGCTAGGGAAAGTGCTATTTCGATCCTTTCACACAGCGCTCTCAGAGGGCCTGACTCCGGCGATGCCATTTATCTCCCTTTCTCTTTCATCAATTCGAGATTAAGCTCGTTTCTTCTCCGGCGCGGTTTAATTCTCCGCTGCAGGATGCACCCAGCACACACAGCACGTCTTAGCATCGCCTAGCACGAGGAAAAGATCTGTTGTAATATTTCACCTCTCCGAAGACCCAAGCAGTTGGTTGATCAACAGTCTGAAGGATGAAGCTGTCATGTATAGGTGTGTGTGAAATTATAGGAGAATGCAAAGCGGTTATATTTCGATGTGTTATGTGAGGTTAGACTGATTTAATAACCTTTAAGATGATGGATATGGGAGGGATGAGAAAAGCGATTAGAGGTAATTGTTTGTGTGGGAAAGCAAAACAAGCAGTCTGGCACATTCCACGCACTGCCACCGCGACATTCCGCAGCTGTGAGAATGAACACACACACACACACCTTTACGGAAGCCTTTACCGGCAGACGTTTCATTTCATTCATTTGTTTTTTTTTTGGACATGCATAGTTCGGTACAATACATAGTTTTCAGGACTTAAGGTGTATCTCCTTTCAGAACATACCAAAAGCACAAGGTGAAGGAATCATCGGAATGCTGAAATCATTTGAGAAGAGGACAGGAAGCCAAGGCGTGACTGTCCAGCCTCGAGTAGATTCATGGTCTGAAATCACACCCCGAGTGGAAGCCAGTCTGTCCAGCGCGCACCTGTCTCTAGATCAGACTCGACGTTGTCCTGATCCATTAAGACGCTGATACCGGTGTTGAGGTAACAATAATGGAATGCAAACCTGAGGAGCGAGCGTTAATAACGCGGCATCACGCCCACGGATAGGCAAGGATGTGTGCGTTCACAGAAACCAAAATAGACGCTTCGGCAGAAGTACACGCCCTTGAAGATATGCAGGAGGAATTCTGCAAATCGACATTGTCATGTTGTAGCTCTTTGTTCGAACGGCAACCTTATATAGCATTATAGACAATTAATTAATTGTTGTGTTATATTCTTACACAGGCGTTTAAGATATCAATCTAAAATCACTTTATGATTACTGTATGCATTTTTGCAGCTTAATCCAGCTTTAAATCATTTATAATAATATGACTTTTTATCTTAAATATTAATGTCTCATTTAATATTAATATAAATAAACATGAATAAGTTTAGTTCTCTTCGGATTGTTTTTATGTTATATTTTAATGATATGCTGCATAATGAATATTTTATTCATTATAAATATTAATTATTAATTACGTGGAATAATTAATACTTAAATTGCTCACTTTAAGTATTGTTCCGTTTCGTATGTATTTGTGCCAACACACACACCAATAGACATACACACGCACGAGTGTAAAGACGCTCGAAGCACACGGAGGCGAAATTCACATGAACAGATGACCGCTTTAACAAACATAAACACGCTCACACACACACACACACACACAACAGATGCCAAACTCTCTCTCAGCCTGGAGATAAACAGGCTACACAATCCCCCTGCTGCTGTTGATTATTTACTCAGCGACGCATGAATAGGGGGCAAAGATGACACGATCTCTTCCTTTATAAAGCCTCGACAAACACTGCCATGCTGGAAAGGTCGGCGTAAATATTAGTGCAGCCACTGTGGAAAGACTCCAATGGCTACTTTCAAGTCCAAGCCAAGCTTTACTCTGCTGATTTTAGTCCGCAAATTTTAGTCTGCTTGTTTAGGACATGATATTTATGGGATCGTGTGAAGGCCATATATATATATATATAAATATATATAAATGACACAGGGTATAAATCCTGTCCACACACAACATCCACCCTGATATTACTGCAGATCTAATCCAATTACACTGTATATCAGGAACATGGACAGCTTCGATGTAGCCCGGATTCCTAGAAGTCTCGTCTTCAAAGATTTCCTATCGCCCTGGTTTGGCTCCCAGATCATCGTTCTGGGGTCGGAGGTCATCTCTGATCTCATACAGGTCTGATCCTTCGAACCTGGAACCCCTCTGACAACACCCTTTCATGCAGGTGTGTATGTGTGTGTGTGCGCCCCAGGGGTCACCTTATCCACCCCTCTCCGGTTCCATCCCGTTTCTCATCCGTCAATCAAACATGCCAGCTCTCCCCATCGAACTGACAGACTTATTTTAACACACGCACACACACACACACACACACAAAATGCTTGTATCTGTTCAGACATGCATCGGGCTAAAAGCAGCCCCGCAAACGCACCATCGGGGTCACTACAACCTCAACACTATTGCTATAGAAGGAAATGAAGCCGCAACGCTTCTTTTAAAGAGCATGACTCGGTGAAAGAGGAGCCCAACAAAATACACAGCGCGCGGCGGTTTCGCTACGCCTCTTGCAGCCACCCGTCTTCTTATTTTAAGGTGAGGGGTCACCGAATGCTCACGCTTCTGTGTCTTTGTGAGACTGCGACAGAAAAAGCTTAAATATCTGTCAGTGAATTTCTTCCATGTAGAGTTATACACTAATACACACACGCAGAAGCTGAACGTCTGGATGGAAGGTTTTCATTGGGCCAGATGATTTAGATCGTGTGTGAAAACATTTGAAATATTACCTACATTTTGTGATATTTATCATAATGCACATTGAGTACAAGCACTGAATTCAGACGAGATGTAGCACTTTGAATCCTATAAAATAAGACCATGAAACCTTATTATTTGGATTATTTTTGGCAGAAGCACCTACAATTTCTTTTTTTTCTCCAGATAAGACAATTTCAAACTTATTAATAATGTCTAGAAACAGGCTGAAGAGATGAACAAGCTTGTTTTTGTTTCCTTATAATAAGGAATGATAGATCGATTTGCATATATTTAACATATTGCTGAGATAGCATTTTCTTTGTTACTTTGATCAAATTTAAATAGATATTCTAAACCAATTAGAAAACAGTTCTCGGCCTATTTTTAAATCATTTAAACACATTTTCTTTTTTTATGGACAAAAGGAAAGAAAATCCACCAAATCAGGTATTTCATTATTTCAATGATTCTCTTCAATTAATGCAATTAATACCAAAAAAAACATCACAAGGTGTTTTTAAACGACCGCGACGGCATTTCTCTCTCCATCTTTCGGACCTCCTGGATGTCAGTGAAAACGCAGTAGCGTGCCAGGTTAATGCTGAGGGCGACCACAAGAAAGCCACAGAGCCATAAGCAGAGGAAGAGACACGGCTTATTTCCAGCTGCTCGTGCTTTCCGCCAGGCCTCACCGGCTCGTCAGCTAAAATCGACCCAACGTAAACACGCGCGAGATGAAAAAAAAAAATCTCAGTAGATCACGAGAGGAGGAAGACCTCTGATTAAAAACAAACCACGCCACCTACATAGTCGTACCCTTACCGATGCACAGTTTATAGACTAGTACTCTCTGATGAAGTGGACTTTGCATGAATATAAACATGCAGCATGTGTAGATTTAAATGTAATATACTGTATATATCATGTTACATTTAGGCATTTGGCAGATGCCCTTATCCAGAGTGACTGACATTTTTATCTCATTATACATCTGAGGGTTAAGGGCCTTGCTCAAGAGCCCAACAGTGGCAACTTGGTGGTTGTGGGATTTGAACCTGGGACCTTCTGAACCGTAGTCCACTGAGCTACCCTGGGCCTATTAAGCCTTGCAACCCTGCAGTAGGTTCAAGCATATGGAAATAAACTTCATCTGAAATGGAATCTATTTGTTCTTTGTGAGCGTTCCAGAAAAGCCAATAAAATCCAGTTATGAGGCTTTTTTAATCCAAGGATCTATTGGAGATTGCTAGTTGTTCGG
This sequence comes from Clarias pachynema, assembly GCA_030014365.1. Classification (NCBI taxonomy): domain Eukaryota; kingdom Metazoa; phylum Chordata; class Actinopteri; order Siluriformes; family Clariidae; genus Clarias; species Clarias pachynema. Next base: position 9,217,836 of record JAQMYL010000017.1, on the reverse strand, counting down.
GAGCATTTCTTTATACACGGGTAGTAAAAAGAGGAAAGAAAGGTGAAAGTCAAGGCTGAAGACGCTATAGACGACCTCAAAGTTTACTTCAGACCCAGTCTGGCAATCCACAGCTGTGGGTAGGTACTGTAGGTGTTCCCTCTTTCTCTACCTCGACCATGCGTTTTTTAATCCACTCCAATTGGAAGAGGAGTTCAATTAACATCGAGGGCATATCTGTAAATGAAGCAGTACAGTAAGATGTGTGCGCGTGTGCGAGTGAGAAGCATGACGTAACGCAGCACGCCTTGCATGCGCTGATAGCTGTTATCGCCTTCTCGTGTCTTGGCAGCAGGAAACATGGCTGGAGATGACAGCTGGGGGCGCGAGCGTAGACATGAGTGTATACGTGTGTGGGTGGTAATAAAGGATTTTCTCTTGAAAACTAGATCATCCCGAACGCAGAACAACAAATAAGACACGTCGTCCATCTCCCCGCTGCGTCCCTTCCCCTATATTTTTTACGCCTCCTGCTACTGCTAGCGACACAGGCGCTGAGCTGACGCGGCCGAGGGGAGCATCTGTAGATCAAACAAACTTTAAGTGGCCACTTCCTACAAATTCTAATCCCAGATTATCTGCATGATAATCCGAGCCCGCGCCAGGAGTCTCGCTAAAAGCGGCGCTAGCCACGCCAAACCACAAATGTAATCAATTTTGGACACCAACTTCATCGGCATGATTTGTCTGGCACGCTGAAGGTCAGGGCTGCAGGGAGCGAAAGAGCAATGGGCCAATGGGGAAATAAAGAAATGAAAAAGGTTGCAGCGTGGTGTGAATCTGCATCCGCAGATGAAACATTCGACATATTCGTATTCCTTTCCGTTTCCTTCCTAAAAACAGCCTCCGAGCCGCGACTATTTACCGTGCGGTCGAGAGCCGAATTAGAGCCTCAGTATACCTCGTATCCCTCGCAGGTACCAATTAAACACAGACGCCGCACCGCAAAGTTTAAAGAGCCAAAAAAGCAACAAGAGCGTTTCTGTTTCCTTGATACACATGGGAGATTTGCTTTTGGGGGGAACGAATCCGCCGAGCAGGGAGCACCGTGCCATCCACTTTAATTGCTTTTTTTCCCTCGGCATCGTCACAGCTCATAAAACGTCCTCATCTAAGAAGAAATGCCTCGTAAAAAATTCATACCGGATTAAAAGCGGTATGACTTTGGTAAAACGTAAAAAAGGCTCATGCAGCATTTTTTTTTTTTGCAGCACGGCCTGCCACGGTGGACGCTTTCTTTTCTTGTTTTTAACAACAGCTTGAACCAATATGAGCTTTACAAGCTCTGGATATATTGGTGACCACCGAAAGACTCCATCCTACGTCTCCATCGTGCATGAGCTAATCAGCGGCGTGAACCCGGTCGTTCTCTGATTCTCCACAGCAATCAATCATCTTTTTACCGGCGATGTAATGATTCAGGCATGAGGTCAGGGATTACTTGGAATTGTTCCCTTAGCCCCCTTATTCTCACTGCATCTCTCCCTCGAACACGCGCTCGCACACGCTCACACAGTCTCATTACATCGATGCTCTCGGCAGAATGACTGCAGTGGAAATGATTGAACAGAGATAGGGAGGAGATTTCCATGACCCCCCCCCTCCACACACACACACACACACACACACACACACATGAGTGGTCAGACTTAACACTGCAGGATGGCTGCGTCAACTCCTCTCCTCTCCTCTCCTTTCTCAACCCTTCACATACATGTACACACACACACACACACACACACACACTCTGCTCATGCATAATGTATAATGCATGAACCAGGCAGGGAGGTGCAGAGGAGAACCCCGGCACTCGACACACCGTGCAATACACAGCTGCAGCCTGCGACACACACATCCACGCACACACTTACCACTTCACACACCTTCCTCTGCTGCAATCTCACTGCAGTCCTCCACATCTCTCTTTTCATTTCTACATATATCTTCATAAGTCATTCAATAAGAAAAGTGTACAGGTCTATAATAAACTTCCGAAAGCTGAATAAAGTTTGCACTAGTGACAGCATAATGTGTTTTCTTCACAATACTTATCTGGAAGTGTTTTTTTTTTTCTAAACACATAAGCTGACAGTTTGGAGATGCTCAGATAAGATATGCTCACTCACACACTCACTCATCTTCTATACCACTTTATCCTGTATTCAGGGTCACGGGGACCTGGAGTCTGGACAGGGTGCCAATCCATCGCAGGGCAGATGAGATATGCTTTAAAAAATAAAAAAAAACCTTCACAGTGTAGTTTTTCCTTATTACGCCTTATGTCTCCTGGCTCTTAGCAGTCACATGACCACTGCAGGCGTTCATTCAGTACTTGGGTGGTGGTGCGCACAGACTGTATATTTCCATACTGCTTAATTTACTGCTTATACTTCCTCTTTTTAATTTAGACACGACACAATCATCGATCCTGCTAAATAAGCATTCTGACGGATTTGCTGTCCAGCTGTAGGTGAAAAAAAGAAATGCGTAAAATATATGCTCTATAAATACGAATGAGAGTCTTGTAAGTTGAGATGTATTTTTTTTTTTCTCACGTAATGACATAGCCTGTCTGAAGTCTCCCCCTGAACTACAACCACCGCTGCTGATTTTAGAAGTTTTACAGCAGCTAGTCTGCACTTTCTTTCTTTGACTTAATCAGTCTGTGGTCTGTGTTACTGACTATGCTGCAGCAATGAACCACCACAACAGAGACAGTGAGCTCAGGAACAGCAGTCTTTTTTTTAAATTTTTTTATGTGTTTTCTGAATTTTTTATTTATTTATTTATTTTTTACATTCAAGCTGTTTATTAAACTGCAGTTAATCCAAATGATAGACTTGTTAAGGGTGGACCTAAGCTCCAGTCTGAGAACCTTATACCCTTGGGGCTCTCCTTGAACAGAAGCCCTGCAGGTCATGGGCTGACTGAGAAGGAGGAAAATAATAACTGCCTATAATTTGAAATGGTATGATGTTTTCCCTCACTAAGTGAATGAAAGTCTGTATTCACTCAGATACAGAAAATAACATGCTTCTGAAACAACTATATGAAATTCGTTCTGAGATATCATCTCAAATTCAGGATTAAAGCACGTGTTCAAAAACTGGGGTCCAAATTATGTTTTTTTTTCCCCTTTAATTTCCTTGGAAATTAGTCGATTAGTTATTTATGAAAATGTCCGAAGCCAGCTGGCACGCCACCTAAGCTGACCATCGCATCATTCATCATCAAATATGCACATGTTAAATGAGTGGAAGGAGTCTTTATATTTTTTTCATCATGAACTTCTTCTAGTGTACGCCGTTGACGTAAAACAGCTTCTTGGGGTAGTTTCTATGGCAACGCCATTGCCTGCTTCAGTGCTAGTTTCTGCAACATGTATAATTAATTGGCTTTAACCAACTTTAAAATATCTCTTATAATAAATAAATAAACAAATGCCATTCTAGGTACACGTCCAACAAAGTCTGAAACAGATCAGAATGCTTCTTTACATTTTTTATCTATTTTGATTTTTATTAACAATCCAGTGGGCAAGCAGCCTCTAGCCCTCGGGTGTTTAAGACTATTTAGGAGGTCTTTAGGTCATCTTCACCAAAATAACATACCTCCACTCAGCAATGTGCCCTAAAGACGATTTTAGTATGAAGACTTTAGTAAATCAAATTTTTTAGGGCTTTAATGGCAGAGACCTGAAGACATCGCCAATAAGTCTGTAGTTTGTATGATGTTGGTGCTCGTTTGGATTAAATAATTTGTAGTAATTTGCCAGCAAGCACAAAATTCAATATAATATAATTATAATATAATATATAAGTAACAAAATAACAACTATTTATGCACAGAGTAATTAATTTATTGATACACTATGACACCTGAGCTAAATAGACAGGTTTTAGTAAAGCCTCTAAGCCTGCCATGATCACTGACTGATTTTTTTTTTATTATATATAAATAATAATAATAAATAATAATAATAAAAAATAGGCACTGTTTGCTCATGAAACATGTAACATTTCGGGTTGATAAAAGATTGAGAAAAGTCAGATTACTGATCAGACATGATGCAAACTTAAATCAATATCCTGTCACTTAGGTCTTTTTACCTGCTCCTGATACAGTATTAAATGGGATTGATTACATCACCACAGACACGATAGGGATGTAACGGCAGGAATGTACTTTATATGCATTTTACAGTTACTATATACTTGTTCCTCTATGAAGAAATGATAAGAGATATACATTTATATAGATAAAGATATTATAAGAGATACCGAGGAGAGAGCGGAGCAGCGCGCGATCATCCCGCGCGCTCCTCATCTATAGACACAAAAGAAACGAGACGTCAACTCAGCTTTCTTACCGGCTACGGTGTATCTGTCCATGTAGTTGAGCACGTTGCCGAAGCTGAGGATCCCCGCTGCGGCTGCGGGAGTGCGGCACCGCATGAGCGCGGCGCGGAATTTCTGGCCCGGTTTGCACGCGCGCAGCTCGGGACTCGGCTTGAGCGCGGCGCTCATGCTGCCCGAGAGCGTGCGCACCTCCGCCGCCGAGCCGCCGCCGCCGCAGCCCTCCAGCTCGCACCCGTCGCTTTCCACGCACATCTTGTCGCACGAGTGATCCAGCGCAGGAGATGGTGGAGACAGTGGACTCAGGTTCGGGAGGTGTGAAGCCTATGGACGGAAGAAAAGCAAAAGCTCTTCCGAACCGAAACGAATGAAACAAAAGCGAAGGGGGATGAAAGTGCTAACGCCGGGATTTGAATTCGCCTCGCCGAGCTCGGTTCATGTTTCACCGTCAAATCGCAGTGACAGACTCGCGCGCTCCTGTAGGCGATTTTGCCTCGCGCTGTCATGCAGCCGAAGAAGGAGGCGTGGTGGCGTGCGCTAAGCCCCGCCCCTACTGTGACGGTGGAGAGGCACCTGAGGCGCGGCTGGAATGTCGAGAATGTCTTGTGTACAGGATGGTTTTTGTGGCATAACGCGTTGATTTGCACTGAGTCAACCCGAGAAATAACAGGAAGTTTAAAAAGCCATCTCAGATACACATTAATACAAACACGCACAGTGGTCTTGCATTTATTTGGCTTTTTTTTTCTCTCATTCTTTTATAAAGTCATCATGCTCTCAATTTTTTTTCCTCCCATTTTCATGCATTCAATCTTCTTTAGGAATCATTTCATCCAGTGGATCAGGAGTCTATCCTGGCAACACTGAAAACGAGGTGAGAATACATACAGTCGAGCATCATGCACCCCCCGCCCCACACACACACACACACACACACATATATACATTATAGCTGCCATAATTTTAATGGCAGTAATAATTTTAATGAAGTATACATTTTTTGGCTGACCCTGTATATATGCATACTATATATACTGTATACAGGAAAAGATAAATAGACAAATAGTATGATGTATATTAATAGTATGATGTATATATATAGTATATATAGTATGCATATATACAGTCAGCCAAAAAATGTATACTTCAGGAAAAGAAAAATAGACAAATAGTATTATGTATATTATATTTATATATCATATATATGTATTATATAGCAATACATTTAGTATTAAAATAATGTATACACATTTCAACTGTCCTCTATGCCCTCTTTAAAAACTCGAATTTAATTATGGCAGCTATAATGAATTATTATGTTTCCTCTAAAGATCTCAGTTATATTGTATATACTGTACACTGCATCCAGTAGCATTATGATTAAGTTGCTTTGTACATATTGCCTATTATCCTCTTAAACTCCTACGTCTTATATTCCTATATCATATCCATTTCAGATGTCAGCTTATTGTCTGTTCAATACATCTCAATAAGTTGTTTGAAAGGTCTTGTGACAGCTTAATATAATGCCTGATTAAGTCTTTGGACAAACATAAAGTATCCTTTTTCAAAGGCTCTGAGATCAATTGAGAAATATTGTTATTGATGATCGTGCTTAGAAACTCGATCACCAAATGATCAGAACATTACTACTTCCATTTTAAAACTGACAACCCCAAAACCTTTTAATTACTGAGATCCAGATCTTTATGTCCCCTTATCAAGTTACAGCCATTTTGAATAAAAGCAGTACAGGTATGCAAAGTATACAGCAGATACACAGTTTGTCAAAACGCTCTGCATTAACACCAAGGGACCACCACGGAACCAGTGCTGACCAGATATTTTTTGGGTGGTGGAAGATTTTAAGCACGGCAATGACACTGATATGACAATGGCAATGTTCTTAATGGGTGTGTCACATTAATGTAGAAGTGTATCAGCGTCACTGCTGGGTGATCAAGAACTGGCACTGATGAAATACCATGAAAAGACTTACCTACTATGCTGTATACATGGGGAAAAAAATGTTTAGCCTCCTAGCTACTGTACAGTATGCATGGTGGACACAAACTCCTGCCATCTGGTCAGCAGTCCTACAGTGTTCCCATTTTCACTGGTAGATGGGGTAGAGCGGAGCTTATAAATGTTATTAGCAACATATAACCTATATGTTGTTGTTGGACCACCCAATCTGCACACAGGTTTAACACTGAATGCCCTTCCTGACATATCCCTCCCATTTTAACTGGGCTTGGGATCGGCACATGATCCAGTGCCTGGAATTTGGGCACTGAATAAGAAAATAAACATAACATCTTACTATAAATTGTAAAGTAAGTGCAAAGACATGAGTATAATTTAGATGATGTTCTCAAAAGAGAAGTGAAGGTTTGCATAGTTTTCTTTTCTTCGCATGCAGTCTCTGTGTGCTGTTTTTCCATTTACAGAAAATGCCAGCTTGTGCGTTCAATCCCTTTAATGTTCTCTTTATAGGTGTGAGATTAATTAGGATGGCTGCTTACGAGTGATGGACAAGTCACTTCACACTTGAAACCAAATAGCAGTTTTAATCATGCTATGTGTCATCATGATTTATTTGTTATTTGATTATTCTCTTACAGCGAAGCACAAATTTCTGGTTATAATCTTTTCATATAGCCATATGTGAATTCATTATAGGAATTTTTTTTTTAATTACACACATTGTCAAAGATGGAAAAAAAACAACAATATTTATGTACAGTATCAATGCAATTCATTTAAGGGCATAATTTACCCTCAAATAATGATACATGGTGGTAAATAATATTGCAAATTTATATGTTTATGATACACTTTCAAACATAATTTATTTCAGTAAAATTAACATAATATCAATATGTAAAAGCTACACAAGGCCAAATCTTTACAGGTCCCTTCTACAGTATACTTGAGTTGGACAGCCTGCGCTGTCATTGCTTCGACATGCACGCAATAAAGTCACTCATGTGCAAAGAACCGAAAAGAACAGCTATGCTGTGCTACACTGTGGTCAAAGCTCTGGTAGACATCACAGGTTAGAGTAAGCCAGCTGCTCACTCGTGCATATTACACAGTAGCCTTGCTGTGCAGCAGACTTTTTAGTTAAAGTTTAAAGGAACCTTGTTTCAGGCTCACTTCCAAAGTTCAGCATTGTTAGCCCAACACAGGCCATAGTTTGCATGAGATAATCAACCTTACAGGACAATCTGTTTGAAATAGATGTTTGGGTAGATTATTGATTATTCTGTTAGACAGTGTGGAGCAGCAGTGCTACATGCTCTCAAGCACATTCCTTTTTTTTTTCCACAGGAAGACAAGCAGTTTTAAGGAGTGGTTATATCCGGCTATATGCTGTCATTTTAGTTTGGGTGTTTACATTTATCTTCATCTTCACCGATTATTATGTTTTGTGTCATCCTGTAAAAAAGTTTCAATCATCATATAAACTAACAGCAAATTATCCTTTTTTTATTTTGATTAAAACTTGCTTTTTAAAAGAAAAGTAATCATCTTCAGCACTCTGGACAGCTCATGATTAATATCATTAAGATCCTTTATTTATTTCACTGTAATGAAATGCAATCTAATGACCACTATATAATACATATTATATGGTAGCTTAATAGTGATGAGCATTGGAATGGACAGTCATGGACAGTCATCACAGATGCCATTAGCTTGAATACATTTAGAATATAGTTAGAATATAGTTAATGTAATATATTTACAACCACATGTTATTTTTAACATGGTATGTTTTATTATTATTATTATTATTATTATTATTATTGCTATTTTTACCAAATTAATCTAGTCTGGCTAGTGTGAGATCAATTAATCTTCTTAAACAAAAGACTCTGTTAATCCTCACCTCTGGCGAAACCCATTCATTACGGAAGATCAACTCAAGCATTCATATCAGTTAACACATCTTTTGTTCTGTACTGTTCCTTTGTTTTTATGCCTGTAACGTTATGTCTCAATGTAAAAACATGAACCAACGGAAGTGAATTGAAGCCTTTAAGGCACTGTGTTGTCCAAAAAAAGGAACATCTTAGGATGGTTATTCGTTTGATTATATCAAAATGTAACTACAATAACATCAGGCATACGTATATACACTCTCATTAACAGAATGATACTAAAATTTACTGGTCCTTTTGTACTTTTAAGCTCCTAGAAAGGTATGAATTGGTTTACTTTGATCTATCTATTTTTAAAAAGTCCATTTATGTACCTTAAATTGTTTAAACCCAGGTTGCACCCAGGTTAAAAATAAATATTAAAGAGCCAAAAGACAAACATAAGACAAGCAAAGGTACAGCTCACAATCCTTTTATCTGTTAGTGTATGTTACTGTAGCATTAATACGTTTCAATGATTAACATGTTGTCCTTGTTTAATTTCTTCTTAAAAGACTTAATAAATCAATCTTGTTTCCAATGTCTGTCAGACTTCTAAGCTGTTTTCCCACTAAACCAATGTTGACACATCAGATATGGAGTGGACTAAAACTGCATTTAAAAAAATAATTTGTATGACATTCATGAATGTTTTTCCCCTCTCAGTGAGAGTGACTGTTTCAGTACGGATATTTAATTTCGGAAGATGTCACATTTTCACTGAAGGATATAGAGAATGATAAAAGTGAAAGAATTTTGTATGATAATTAAGATTAATCTTGACAGCAAGGCCATGTTGTAGGAAACACACGGGTCAAGAACTCCAGGAAACAGGAAGACACTCTAGACACATCATTTTGGGACAATATTTTAAGTGCTGGTAACTACAAGTTCATTGCAATTTCCTTGACACAGATTGTTTATCATGATTACATCTTAAAAAGGTTTGAAGTGGCATTTTCCATTTTACATCAAATGGACAGATTTGGTGTATTTGTTTAGATAAGGGCTGCATTTCTCATACTACATCACTATATCAGAGGCAGCAGCAGAAGTGTCTGATCATATTTCATGAGCTCCTGTCTAATCAATAATACTTAGACATTGCAGCCTTCATATAAATGAATATGACTTGTGATAGGGAGGGGAAAAAAACAAGTAAACATGAGAAATTAAACAATGTGACCTTTGGCCTTTAACCCCTTTGTTCTACAAGCACATTTCCAGGCCACGTGCCTCCCTTCTGGCCTCATGAGGCTAAATCAGTAGCTTGTGGGTATTGTATGTATACGCCATAACTGATAAGGAAAAGCAACACACGCCTCTGGGAAGATCAAAGGTTATGTTTGCATGTGTGCGTGCTTGCATCTGAGTGTGTGCCTGTTTGTTGTTTTGGATAACGCAGCATAGTTATTATCTAAGAAGGAAGCCTCTGTTTTGTTTCCTAAGTAGTGATAAGTGTCATTAACAAGGAAGTGACCAGTTCAGTTTGATGAAAACTCAACATTCTTTACTCTCACTGAAGTAGAATTCCTTTGATCAAAAAATTTTTTTTTAGAACTTAACATTTCTATATCAAAAGTAAATGCACAAGCACAATCAAAGTTTATTTACGGTACAGTATACAGTATATGGGATCAATAACATCTATCTATCTATCTATCTATCTATCTATCTATCTATGGTCTCTAGCAGACACTTTATGTAATAAATACCTTGTATTTATGATATAAATAATATCATAATGACTACTTGTCTATAACAGCAGCCCTGACATTAGTTCCAGTTGTAACCCATATCACAAGTTTATATTGTTGTGTTATCTTATTAGGCTGACACGTTACTGTAAAAGCTCATACACATGGACTACAGATGTAAAAAAAAAAAAAGAAGAAAAAAAAAGATGTTTATACAACATTTTTGAAACACATTTTAAATCATTACTTCAAATGCTAATTAAAGGTATAAGTTTGGACCTCATGCTTTAATCATGCAGTATTTTAACAATTCTAAATATAATACTGTACTAGAATTTATTTACTGTAATGGTCCAGTGTTGAAAAGTTGACAAAAACTCCATAGGAACAGCTTAGATAAGTTTCATTTTAAAAAGCCTTTATTAATGCATATTTTTTATTTATTTTGTAGCCTATATATCTTACATACAGTATTAGAAGTCAATTAACAAAATTCATCAACTGCCTTTAGAAATCCATTATCATTGAGTTTGGTATAAGGAATTGTTTCTTTTATACAGAAACTCACATGTATCCTAAAGATGCAATACATTGAGATTAGGTTTTATGAAGCTGGGGTATTCCTTTAAAATGAAATAAATTGGCATAGTAAACCTGGATTAAGAGAATAAGACAACGAAAGTGGCTACAGCTGGAGCGATATGGAGCACGGTGCTATTGATCATGTATTTCACTAAAGCCATGTCTGAAATGGATACTTTGAAGTGTCAAACTTTGAGACAATCTCTACAGCTCGGTAGTATAATCTTGTAGCCTGTAAAGCAGCTCTGTCATGTACGAGGATTACTATTCAATTTCATACAAATTGCCTGCATGCCATTCCACAGAGGAGCTAAAGCTTTCCATCTTATCCATTTGATCTTTTCCATGTGTTCATCATGGCCTGTACATGATTCACGACTGGCTTGGAAGCGTCTTGGCTGAAACCCAACCTGGTCCTTCATTCCTGATCATGCTGAGTAGCAGGTGTATATGATAATCATAAATGTAGATTGATGATAACAGATCCATCCCATTGCAGTTACAATGAGCGCGCTCGTGTTTAATGACTCCATTCTACTGATTTCTAATAAATTTTTGAAATCTGAGCAGGAAAGAGGGTTAAAGTGGAATCTTCATCATTAGTATATGAATGAATGATGTAGATGTGGGGAATTCATCACATATTTTCACATATTTATATGATGTATTTATTTAGAGATTTAATCAACATTCTATGTTAATTAAGTTGCAAAATTCATTAATTCATTCATCTTTTGCACCACGTATACTGTACAGGGTCCCAGGGGGCCTGGAACCTATCCCAGGAGACTTTGGTCACAAGTCTGGGTGCACTAATTAGCCTAATCTGCATGACTTTGGACTGGACTGTGGAAGGAAACCCACTAAGAACGGGATAAACATGCACACACCATGCACAAAGACCAGAGACAGAAATCGAACCCGGTTATCTTATTTAAAAGATTCAAGTAATCTGTAAGCATATTTTAATCAAATATATTTGTGCATGCAGTAATATGACAGAAAACTATTAATCTTATCTTATAGAGGTGAGGTAAGGAGAACAGAGTTGAGTCAAGGACAATGTGATGTCATA
>JAQMYL010000017.1:9185267-9199089 GCA_030014365.1 Clarias pachynema | reverse complement strand
TGCTACATTAATTCATTTTAACCCCTTGATACCTGAATGCCCTTATATGAGGGCATTACATTTTCTCAAAAAGAAACAGTTAAAAGACATTTGACAGTCTTTCTTCTTCTTTCTTTCAATCTTAAATAATTCTCTTGATTGTGTAAAGCTGCTTTGCGACAATGACAATTGTTAAAAGCGCTATACAAATAACATTGAATTGAATTGAAAAAAAATGCAATGTACACAACAGTAAAGTCTGGGTCTCAGGAGGTTAAAACCATAATATTGAACATATGCCTCAATAATGAGATAATATTGAGGCATGTTTTACTATATGTTTTATATTATTATCTGTGAAGAGCATTCAACTGGGACTTGGACTGATAAAAATTTCTCATGAATAAATGTGTAAAACCGATTGATGTTTCCAGAAGACTTCAAGCGCAGTACGGTGCTGAGGCTCTTATCCACATTTGAATGGTGCACATATTAAAGAAGGCACTACATATGTGAATGACGATCCTGGCCGAGGTAGGTCGGAGCTCAATGGAGTTGAACATTCATTGAGTGGAACACCTGATCTTCAGATACAGTTCTGTGGGAACTGTACACTCAATCATTCACAAAACTCACTACTTATTACAGTATATGTGACACTACTTTTTTCCCTGCCCTCCTTTCCGGTATTGATTTAATTTAATTTATTAATGGTTGGGAATGTTGTGTACTTACTTTGTTATTGTCTATAACAAACCTACAGTGTTTTAATCAGGTCTGTACTTTGAGAGCCATAAACAGCCAGAATCAAATTCCTTGTGTGTGTCAACATACTTCGTGAATAAAACTCGATTCTGATTCGATTTGATTCTGATTGACAGCTGTGACAGCAGATCTGTCTGGAACCTCCATAAAACATGTGATCTGTAAAATTATAGGCTTATATGACTCATTTTAATATGTTATTGTTTCTATAGTAACAATCTAAACAGGGACTTGTATAGCTGACACTAAATAATCTATATCTAATTCAAAACAGAGCTTAATGTGTTTAAATGTGCTGTTTTTACTTTTTTTTTTATTAACTCAAACAAAAATATGAAAACCAAAAATGTTATTTTAACAACTTATATCACTAAAATGGTTTTCAGTAAGAAAATTTTTAGCTTAATATTTCTGGAATTTCTGTATAATGTATTTAAATCCTGTATAACCTGATAAAGAAGATAAGACGCTCTTTATTAATAACTTTAAATTGTGTCTAAATTGTTTAGGTAAAGCTGCAGCCAAATGTTTTGAAAATGATACAAATATTAATTTTCATTAATTAAGTCCGCTCCTTCAGTCTTTTTAGATCTTTTTGTCAGATGTTACGGTGATATACTGAAGTATAATTACAAGCATTTCAAAAGTGTGAAAGACTTTTATTGACAATTACATTAAGTTCATACAAAGAGTCTTTTTCAAGATCTCTGCAATTCGCCCTTTGATGCTGTCAATCAACTTCTGGGCCACATCCTGACTGATGGCGCAGCCCATTCTTGCATAATTATTGCTTGGAATTTGTCAGAATTTGTGGGTTTATGTTTGTCCACCCACCTCTTGAGGATCGACCACAATCTCAATGGGATCAAGGTCTGGGGAGCTTCCTGGCCATAGCCCCAGATGTTTTGTTACCCGAGCCACTTAGTGATCACTTTTTTCCCTTATGACGAGGTGCTCCATCATGCTGGAAAAGGCATCGTTCATCACCAAACTGTTCTTGGATGTTTGGGAGAAGTTGCTTTCAGAGGATGTTTTTGTACCATTCTTTATTCATGGCTTTATACTGTACTTGTACAGCCACTCCTTTGGCTGGGAATCAACCTCACACGTGAAGGGTTTCAGGATGCTTTACTGTTGGCATGACACAGAACTGATAGTAGAGCTCACTTTTTCTCCAGGCAAAGCTTTTTTTCCCCATATGGCCCAAACTATCAGAAAGGGGACCTGATGCAAACTGATGTTCTTTATCCAGGTTGCCATCTCTATGTAATGATTTCAACAACTAATTACACCAATTCCTGTCAAGCCAAGACTGAAAAGCTGAAAACATTCAGAATGTTATTTTAGTTACTGTTGTTGGAGCCAAAGGGGTGTCTGAACTGCGCAGTAGCATAGCAGCTCATATGACCTCTTTCCCTGACCTCCCACTTCGCTCTTATTTTAGCCTGGAAGTCATACCATCTGAGCACAGTGCCAGTGACTGCTGGACTAATTCCTTATTTCAGAACACAGCATGCTTCCATATACGAAGATTCAGCACACCGTTTCGCATTTACTGTATTTGTTGGGTTCTTTTGTTGTTTTTTTAAACATCAGGCCAAAAATCCAGAATCTCTTGATCTGCCTCTGCATGCATGGCTGACTCGTGGCTCACTGCATGCGCTCTGTGGATACAAACAACATACAAACAGGCAGTAAACACCAAACTACAATTACAGACACACACACACACACACACACACACACACAGGAATGTCATGGCTTGCTGTTATGTGGTTGAACTACCATGAATCAAAAGTGACATATTTTTGCTTCTCTTTAAGAAAGAAAAACATGGTCAGGAAGACTCATGGCACAAAAAAATAGAAAAACATGAGTAAGATGTGCATCTGTAAAGGGTTGAGTTCCACACGAGGCTTAATTAGCCTTTTTTTAATAACGCAGGTGGATGGAACAGTGAGCGAATTAAAATCTAAATATCCATACCTATTATTAACTATTCCACCAAATAATAAGTGATAAGGACAAGTGAATTAGTGCATGTTGGCTAATGCATAAGGTTTACAGAGTAAAAAGTTCATCTTTTTATGTTAATGAAGTGTCAAAGAGAGATCTTTGCATGTGATAGGTCTAATAAATCAATGATGTGCTTGTTTGTTTGACATTTGACTGACAGTTCACGCTGCTAGCACATGAACTCCATGGACAACAACAGCAAATATTTTAAACTTCCTGGAGTTGGAGAGCTTCCCCAAACATAATAATAGTAATTAAATAATACAGTGATAGTCACCATTGGCTTAGTGATTAGCGCTGTCACCTTGCACCTCAAGGGTCCGGGTTTGATTCCCACCTCAGATCTGTGTGCATGGAGTTTGCATGTTCTCCCCATACTTGGTGGGTTTCCTCCAGGTACCCTGGTTTCCTCCCACAGTCCAAAGACATGCAGATTAGGCTAATTGGCGTTCCCCAATTGTAAAATGCGTGTGTGAAAGTGTGTGTGTGTGTGTGTGTGTGTGTGTGAGCATGTCTGTACAGTATATGTGTGCCCAGCAATGGTCCATGGTGTACCCCTCCTAGTGCCCGAAGTCTCCTGGGATAGGCTCCTGGTCGCCCATGATGAATGAATGAATTATAGTGACCACCATACCTGGCTTAAAATAAATACAAACATAAAACAAATTTGTTCGTCTGTTGTAGTTGGAAAATATATATTTATATAATATATATAAGCCTTGTGGGCTTTGTCAATGCGATACTGACTAAATAACGTTAACTAGTCAGCCGTTATGACTTCATAAATGAAATATGCATTGGAGTAATCATGGCCTACCATCTCACCTCTTACAAGTTCCACCTGTTGCAGCACAAAGTCAGGTATTGTAGACGTTGAAGCTAGGGCCGCACCCGCAGGAAAAGTCTGGGTATTTTATTTTATTTATTTTTTTACATTTGGTCATTTTTTTGCATCACTTCCACACACACCTCTTGTTTGTTCGTTTTGTTTGACTCTGAGCCATGGCATTGGACACAAGAAAGGAGAAAGGACAGAGGGGTGGAACCTGTTAGGAAATGTGATTGGGTTTCATGTTGCCATATAAAAGAGAAAACACACATTATATGAATATTAATAGGAATATCTGGGTCATCTCTACTGGAGAAGAGAACAAGACGGCCTAAATATAGCCAGGAGAGACAGAGAGAAGGAGAAAGAAAGAGACATACAGGTGAAGACAGTCCCAGCGGGATTCAATTGTTCTATTAATTAAATTATTTATTATTTGCTTTCTTGAAGGGATTACATCCTACAGAGGGATTTGCTTGCAAAATCTGAACCCATCTTAAACCTTATTTCTTTATTCAGAATTGATTGTCACATTGATATTCTTCCTTTTTTCCCTTTTCACAGTAACATAACCTCCAGACGATGCAGTATAACGCTGCTTTATTGAACATATATGAGTTTATATCCAAACATGAGTTTATATCCAAAAATAGGCATATAAGTTGTTTTATTTTAAAATATGCATGGTGCTGTTCCTTATCCATCTTGCAGGGCTTCTCGGGAGCTGAGTCCATGGAAACAGAGATAATGTTGAAAATGTTTGTGCAACAGAAAAGCATTCATTAGGATATTGTGAGTTTCAGTGATGATGTACTCATCAGTGGCCAAGCCCAAAGCAACAGGCTTGACCGGTGGGTGGGATGGTGTTACTCTCTCTCTCCCCCCAATCATAGTGACATTATCCAATCGTGGAGGTCTCTGAGCTTGTGTATGTGGAATTATTTAACCCAGCCCAGTGACAAAGCACGAGCAACAGCTTGAACAAATATAATTGGCTGGTTTAGCCTGGTTTAAAGGAAGCATGTGTTAGTCTTCACCCTACCTGAATAATAGCTTTTATAGGACAGTGGACAGCTGGATGGTGGGCGGGAATTGAAAGGAGACCAAATCGAGAAGAAAAAAGGGTGAAGATTCCACAAAATATATTTTCATTTATACTGTATCATCATAGTGTAGCAATGTTTACAGCAGGGGATAATGGCAAAGGAGGAATGGCAGAATTGCAATGATTTCAGCAGAGCATGGAGGCAGAGTTGGGCATAGCAGCAGAACAGGGCATGGTGGCGGAGCAGCTTTCCCAGCCTCCAGGGTAAGCTGGGAAGCTGGGGTTATGAAGTTGGACTACTGACCTGTGGAGGTCGCTACTTGGACCTCCACCGGGAGCTCTGGGTAGGGCTCTAAGACCCATCAGCCTTGACCTGGAGCTCTTCATTGGAGGATTCCACATGTGTCTCACCCTAGAGGGTCTTCAACCCTTTTTGCCACAACCTTAAGCTCTGATTGACCATGGTCTCCCAGTAGAATTGCCACTTCAACAATAGTTGATCCGGTGGGAATTCAATGCCGTCATACATGGCAGGCTACCAGTGTTGGGGAAACTGAACTGCATTGAATGCTGGCATTGAGATCATGGCAAAGATTGAATTAGATGCAGATGCAAGCTTCTTGTTAAAAAAGATAATTCCTGAGACACACTCAAGAGCAAAACAGGAACTATGACTATAAACATAAACATGAGCTAGCCACTAGCATAACGCAAACACAGCAGATAGACAACCTAACAAGGAAAGAAAAACCAAAACTAAAAGAAAGCAACCAATCAGGCCTAAAGAAAAAAGCTTGATGAGAACATGTGACTGCCAGTGGCTGATGCGTGCTGTAGTGCAGCACTTCCAACGTGCTACCATGACACAAGAGTACATGTGGTTTATTATTCTCCACATTGTTCCAATGTTGGGACACTATAAATATTAGGCTAAATTTGATTATATAGGATTACGAGGGGTGTTCAAGTTAAACCGGGACTTTTTTCTTCTTTTTGAGAGTAAAACTACCTTTATTTTTCTATATAATCCCCTGCTACACTAATGCACTTACTCCATAGTTTGACTTCACACCAGAGCTGTGATCAGACCATCCACATCGATTCTGAAATGCTGGCCTCCCAGGAACTGGCCCAAAAATGTGGAAAATGCTTGGAACTACAGTATGTCAGGACTGTACAAGGGATGTGGCAGTAACTCCAAGCCGAGTTCCTGTAATATGCAAATGGTGTTGTGCATTTCCCAGTTTGACTCTCTGGTCTTGGTGGTGAGAGAGCTGAGCGCTTACCACTGGGACACCATGGATTCTGCAGTTGAGGATAGATAAAGTAATAGTAAGAATGTATATTTCTTTGTCGAAAATAAGCACCACGTCATCTAAGCATAATATCTCCACATAACTCCTCCAAGACAAAAATACTAAACAACTGCAGTTCACCAAAACAGTAAACCAGGAAGCAGTTGTAAAGGCAAAAACCACACTTAATGTCTGAAATCTGTTCTGTGGAACTGAACATTATACGGCATGGACATTGTGCGAAACTTAAGGGACCACTGGGGTAATGCTATTGACAATGACTTTGTGCAAGCGGATGCTAAGCAGCATAAATACCTTGCACCTCCAGGTTCCGGGTTCGTTTCCCACCTCGGGTCTGTGTGCATGGAGTTTGCATGTTCTCCCCGTACTTGGTGGGTTTCCTCCAGGTACTCCGGTTTCCTCCCACAGTCTAAAGACATGCAGATTAGGCTAAATGGCGTTCCCAAATTGCTCATAGTGAGCATGTGAGTGTGTAAATGAGTGTGTGCCCTGTGATGGATTGGCACCCTGTCCAGGCTGTACCCCTAAGTCTCCTGGAATAGGCTCCAGCCTGAATACAGAATAAATCGCTATAGACGATGAGTGAGTGAGTGAGTGAGTGAGTGATATTCTGTTGTTATCTTTTTGTCTGAGCTTATCCAGATCATGCAATGATGTTTTGGGAGTAAATTATCCCAACTTCATTTTATCAAAGTCATTCTAACTTTCAAAAACAACCTTATCACGATGTTATGTTTAGCAGCCTAAACAACATAGCAACCTATTTACCACTATATATCAACGTCATCCATCCTTGGGGTTCCTGCTGAGGTTATGCAAGTACTTTTTCTCATTCTGGGCTAAAAGAGGGTTTAGGGATGGAATCCTCAGTTTTTATTTTCATGTCATGTTGTCATTACTTTGCCATAAATATCAGTAGAATATAACAAAAGCAAGTTAGCAGTCATCAGTTATGTCAGCCAAAGAGCACATACCTCTCCAAAGCCCTTTCTGGAAGTCTCGTGTAATCGGATCGTCATGTTTCTTTATGGCTGGGAGTATTTTTAGGTTTTTGGATCTTTGTAATTACCCCTCTGTGTCTATGGCTACCAGAAGGAAAGAGAGAATGATTAGGTACTGGAATGATGACCAAATCATATACACCACACATAGTATAGTGTGTGTTTAGAACGCTGACCTCAGCTCAACACTTCCCACTTCTACATTTCTGAGCCAAGGAAAACATAATATGAAAAAAATGTCTGAGCAAAACTGGTTTGTTGAGGCCAAAGCTTTGGCATGAGATTAGACAACAATAAAAAGCATTTTGCAATTTTGCTTGTGATTTTTTTTTTCCAACTTCAATGGAGGACAAGTCAACCAGATAACTACAATGTTCATGATTTAAGCTTGTGTGCTCCAGATTTTGGTAAAACCTTGGGTTTGGTTGTTAAGGGAAAAAAAGCCCAGTACTGTTTTTACCCTGCCCTTGTTGACCTGGCTTAAACACTCACTCACTCTACATGCAACATGCAAACTTCATGCACACAGACCCAAGGTGGGAATTGAACCCAGAACCTGGATGTACAAGCCACTTAGCCAAGTCAACAAACTTTAGTGTCCTGCACCTTGACCTCAACCGCTCTCCATATCTTT
Organism: Clarias pachynema; assembly: GCA_030014365.1. Lineage (NCBI taxonomy): Eukaryota > Metazoa > Chordata > Actinopteri > Siluriformes > Clariidae > Clarias > Clarias pachynema. The sequence continues at coordinate 9,191,504 of JAQMYL010000017.1, read as the reverse complement.
GGAAGGAATTGATTTGAAATTCATTCAATTAATTGACAGTGCTCTAGACCTCCTCTCCAAAAGGACCAAAAAATGCGCTCTTATAGTAGCCTGAACACACAGTCCCATAGCCATGCTCTACAAATATTTGATAATGTATTGCAGTTAATAAGCAATAAATAGTATTTTACAATATACATGCAAAAGTAAGGAATATCTTATCTTAATTAAATAAAAGAAAGGTTTTGTCTGTACATTGGTCAGAACTCATTCTTTAAATAATATCTTTATGTTTTATACATTGGAGGAAAACTTCTGTCTGTCTGTTTGTATGTCCAGACAGATTGCAACATAACACTTAGCGTTTTTTTTTTTTTATTCACCACTTTTAAAGAAAAATTTACTGTATATTTACTTTATATATATATATATATGCAGTTAGTTTAAAATAACGCCAATTTTTTAACAAAAAAATTAATATCGTGGGAAAAAACTTTGTGTTGACTCGGTGTGCTCTCCAAGCCATAACCAATTCAAAGGGTGCCAATAATATTGGAAGAAGTGTTTTGTAGGGGTAGAAAAACTTTAGTTGTGTTTGAATATATTCAAACATTTGTTACTCTTTTTCCATATTATTTTTTGTTTATTTTCACGAAGGGTGCCAATAATTCTAGAAGGCACTGTATATGGCAGCACACAGAAGCTAGGTTCTCTCTTTGATCATGGGTCGGAGAAATAACACCCTTCACACCCAAAGACCTTAGACAGATATACCCTCTCAGATTCCAAACCACAAATGGACATGGCATCATCGGGATCCAACATCATGATCACCATGGAGAGAGTGGTTCAGTTACTTTATTAGCTTGAGTGAAGTTTGTTAAATGAGTACTTGGGGGGTTGACAGATTGAATGGAGACAACTGGACTTGAGTAGAATCTGCCTACTGCTAGAATGGTATACTGTATGCTCTACTAAAGGTCGATATGAATATTTCACCAAAATGAATATCATAATGTGATTTAAATAAAGTGATATGTTTACACTGTTTAAAAGGAACATTTTTTTAATATAGTACTTAAAAGGGCTTGTAGTTTCCCTTTCACCACTTAGGACCATTAATCATCCATCCATTCATCTATTCTTTAGCACAATATAACCCACTGCCAGCCCACTGCAGGCACAAGCAGACACTTAACACACTCATATCATTTATTAAGGGCAATTTAGCAATAAGGCAGCATGGTGGCTTAGTGGTTAGCACTGTGGCCTTGCACCTCCTGGGTCTGGGTTCAATTCCCAACTCAGGCTCTATGAGCCAAAGTGATAAACATTAGGCTAATTGTCATTCCCAAATTGCTTGTAGTGTGTGTGCATGTGTGCCTTGAGATGGGTTGGAATCCAGTCCAGGGCTACCCCGCCTCGTGCCCTAAGCCTCCTAGGATAGGCTCCAGGCCCATACAACCCTGTACGCACAGTATAGAGGATAAATGAATGAATACATTTTAAAATGCCAATCAGCCTACACCACATGTCTTTGGAGTACCCAGAGAAAACCCACTAACCCTGGGGAAAACATGCCAACTCCACACACACACACAGACTACAGGCCAGACTCGAACTCCCAGCCTTAGAGGTATGAGGTGTTAGCCACTAAGCCTTTATACTATCTTTATAATCTTGTTTTTTTATGTTTGGTCCTTCCAGTAGTTATTCTAAAACATTACTCACAATAGCAGTTATTGATTTGCAAAATGCACAGATAGTCTTCTCTTCAATAAATGAATAATATTTATATCTAATAACTGAGAAAAGAATGTGCCTAAACCCACGTAGCCTCCCATAGCAAACGTTGGCCGATGACATCATGTTGTCAATGTCATTTAGTCTTGGTTTGATGTGTCGTACTTTGTGGACAAGTAGGCGGTTTCCAAGCAGCACAACAGAAAAGCATTTGCCCTGTCTTTATTGAGAGTTACCAATACCAATACCAATGACGCTAATACTATGCTTAGCTGGAAGCCTTCAGAACATAATTATCTATGCTCTGCAGGTGGGAAGGATAGAATTACACTTTCACCCCAGGTCAATCATAGCAGAGCTAGCCAAGACAGGCTCTGTACAAGCATTTATCTGAACGGTCCATGTTACTCTACCCTATGATGCAGCATGGGCAGGAGCTTGAGAGGATGCCATGGCTGGATTATTGGAGGAAGCTGATGTTAATCTTCTTCCTCCCTGACTAGTAGCAAGTGGGAAAAAAGAGAACCAAAACTATGCATTACAAAACCAGAATTTGGAAATGTAAAACATACCACAAGTAGATGACGGTGGCGTGGCTTGCGTGACATACTGGTTGGCTTTCATTCACACCTTAAAATAAATCTCAAGCATTTTATGCTTTAGCTACAATGCATAAGGAAGTGCTACTGAGTTGAGTATCTAATACAGTTGAGCGCTAAGGTTTCCACACCCCGGGGCAAAATGAATAAGGAAAAGCTCAAGCTATTTTTTTTGTTGATTTTGCCTTATGTGTGTGGATGAGAATTTCTTTCAGGACAGGTAAATTCATGTTACTATTTTTGTAAAATAGAGGTAGCCTGTATTTCCTTTTTTTCCCCCAAACCCATAGATCATGCATCTGCACAAACACCTGCAGTCATTATCATGGCATAAATCTTAAACAGTCATGTTAAGCCTTTATTTGTTACATACACAGTACACTATTGCACAGTAAAACTCTTTATTCATATATTCCAGTATAGCTGAGGTCAGTCACCCTTGAGCAGATAGGGTTAAGGGCCTTGCTTAAGGGCCCAACAATGGCAACCTGGTGGAGCCAGGCCTCGACCCGCCAACATTCCGACCACTGCCCCTATGAAAAATACATAAGAAATCCAATTACATGTAACTAACTAATCAACTACTAAAAATACTAATAAAAAAAACATTATTTGTAGTTTGCCCATTTGACTCTTAATTTTGCATTATATGTTTTCACTTCTGTACTGTAACACTTGTTTTCTTCCACCAGAAGAATATATATTTAGTCAATGTAAAATCTTAAAGATCCAAAATATTGTGCAGAAAGTCATTAGTTTTTTTTTTAATCATGTTCAGACATCACATCCAAATCCAGTTTGTTTTATCCTGCCACCATAATTATCCTGAATGGGCTGCTGAATCATAATTATTCTGCTGAAAGACCCCCAGTTTAAATCTGGCTTCAAGCCTGCAGAGAACTAGAGCAGGTCCTGATGAAAACTCTAAAAGAAGAAGCCTTTTTCTCTGAAATATACTGTATATTATGGCACAGGGAAATTCCTTTTTCACATGTTCCAGCTTGATATTAAGTTGAGGTCAGAGTGCAGGATCAGTCATGATACCCTGGAGCAGAGAGGGTTAAGGGCCTTGCTCGGGAGATCAACACTGGCAACTGGGCAGTGTTCGGGCTTGAACCATCATCTAAACAACATGGCAAAAAAAAGAAAAAGTTACATATACTGTATATCAAGTGGTGTTGTGCAATAAATAGCGCTTCGTACATTATTACATGGTAAAAAGGCTGGGGTGTGGACCATGTTAAATTCAACATTGCTGCTACTTAGAATGAATGTAGGAACCTGAATTGGCTAAATTTGCTGTGACTGGCTAGAAATCTCCTGAATGTTTTTTATGGGCCCGGTTGTCTTTTTATACACAATACTCAAGCTAAATTTGAATGAAAATATAGGTGTCAGATGATACACCCTCGCTCTATTTACTCCCCTGTGGCCTTCTAACCCACACACAAGCCCAAGCTCAGGCTGTATATAGATCCTGAAGTTGGCACTGGTGCTTGTTTTTGTGTAAGTAGACCAGCGGGATGATGTCATAGCCCTCGTGTGTGTCTGAAGGCTCCCCGTTGGCAACGGGTGATGTCACGTCCCACCACAGCTGAGGGCAGATAAGGAAGGGAGTGGCTTCTTCCTCCCTCTAGAGAGAGGACACTGATAACAGCGCTGTCATGGAGGTCTGTCTGATACGTGTTTGGCTAAATATGGGTTATACAAATTCAAAGAAAAAAAAACCTGATTATAAGAAACTGTTTTAAACCCAGATGGAATACAGATGAATAGAGAAGAGCAGGCTTTAGGATTTTTTTCTTTATGCAAGGAAACCTGAGAATAGGGGCTTATAAATAAAGGTGAGCTGTCTGAATATTGAAAACACAACAATTCCATAAGGAAAAGATGCAAGTATTAAAAAAAAATGAAATATATCAGGATATCAGAATGGAAATTTATTAAAGGGAAAGCATTGCAAAAGCATAAAAACCAGCATGCAACAAGCAGAAAATTTTAAACACTCATGAAATACTAAGTAAAATGATAGCCCAAATTAAACTAATACAATTATTTAAATGCAAGCAAATTTCATCAAGCCAAAATGCAAAAGTCTTTTATAAAATGCAACACTTATATCTAAAAAAAAAAAAAATCTTCACTGACATTCAACTTAATCTGCTGTATTTGGAGGGAGTGTATGAATTTCCTCAGAAATTTCCTGAGAAATCTTTAAAAATTCATACAGTACCGAAATGTATAAATCTCCACCCTTCATTTCCTCATATTTTGCTTCCAAAGACTCAGACTTTCTTGTATTTTTAATAATGCAGTCTTGAGGAATAGTTCTCCAGGCTTCCTGAAGGACTTTTTGGCTCTCATTTTGCCTAGTTTTTCAAACCAGTCCATGTACCTGACCAGCTTCAGAGGATTTTTTATTTTTATTTTTTTAATAAAGGCTCACAGTGACCTATGACTCATTCAAGCATAAAAACCATGTAACTTAAGGAATGAACCTGTTAGCAACAGGTGCAGATGATGACAGATGATCAGGCCGGTGGTTAGTATACTGGTGATGCTGAATGCTGATTTTTGTTCTTTGGAACAGACGAGAGGGGAAATGAGGTCGCTGCTGAGGTTGTTACATAAAATTTTGAAATTGTATGATTAGAAGAAAGATGTCACTTTTTTATTAATCTGCACAATTTAATTAGATTGAATATGAAGAAATGAGTGGTAACTCAGGATAGTTGTACAGTACACTTCTTTTCCATAGGGAAGGATTGTGGTTATATGTTTTATACTGTTGTTCATGTATACCACCAACATTTTGAAGGAGTAACTCTCTTTCAGCGTATTGTCCGAAAAGTTAGATGAAACCCTTTAAAACAGCGATCAATATTTTTTTCTTACTTGTCTTTTACGTCCCACTGTCTTTATTATTACAGTGTATTGTTTGTAGTTTATACAGTTCATTTCACTATATATTGGCATAGTTTCAAAGTTTTATTTAAAGAATTAAAGAATAATGTGAGTTGAGAGACAACAGGTCCAGTACTGTATACTACACATGGAGCACATGCAGCAAGTAGTCAATGACGTTGTTAGGGAAAGTGCTTGAATGCTTCTTAAAATAAACTTGTCTGGAGGATTAGTGTTGGTATCCCTGAGGCAGAGGGTAGTGTTGCCACCTCGAAGCTCCGGTTGCATCCTGAGCTCAGGTTACTGTCTGAGCAGACTTTCACATCTTCTCCTGTGTCCATTCAGTTTTTCTCAGGGGTTCTCCGGTGTCCGCCTGCCTCCCTAAACATGCCAGTTGGTGGATTGGCTACATTTCATTGCTTCTGGGTGTAAATGTGGATTGGTGTCCCATCCTGGGTGTATTTCTCCCTCATACCTAGTGTTCCTTATGAATGAATGAATAAATGAATGAATGCTAACCGAACGTCGAAGTGTGACATGAAAATTACTAATAATGTTTTATGCCTTAAAATACTTTCGTGCCATGAATTTTTTGTATAAAGTATCCACTAAGGCTGCTTTCACACTAGGCATTCAAAAACACAACGAGAAGAAGAGGCCAAGATTTGTGCAATGTCTAATATCATTGATCGTTCAGAAACTAAAAAATTACAAGAGTGATCCATTAACATGCCATCCCACTTTACAGGTTATGTAGTTGGTTGCCACTGGCTACACGCACACTAGATTTTGTAGGAAAAAAAGGCACTCAGCAATTTCCAACAATCAGTCATCTGAGGACTTTCTTTTTGTATATGCAAAAAAATATGGGTTATGATAGAAATGTAAGAAGGGGTAAAAAGTAAAGTAGTGAGTAACGGTTCCTCATTTGACTATTATTAGATAGCAAGGATTGATCTGCAGTCATGCTGTTTGTTAGGTGTAACAGTAAAGGTATCTAAGTTAATATAAG
>JAQMYL010000017.1:9136692-9151039 GCA_030014365.1 Clarias pachynema | reverse complement strand
TTCCTGTGCTCTTCCAGGGTTGTCTCAGTGTGTCCCCCCCCCTACCCCCCCCCCCCCCCGCTCTTTTTAATTCTTTGTACCAGCAGTAATGTATTATTAAAGATAATTTGGTGTAGCAATAACGGCCCCTTTTCCCACCTGTGTGAGTAGTGTGTTCTGTTTCCCGAATTTGTCAAGTTTCAGTATTCTGAAAAGGTTAGAAACAGGAAAAGGTTGATGCAGAAACATTTGCCCATTATTTAAGGGAATTCCTTTCCCGAGCAGGGTATGTGTCTGGCCTTTGATAGAATTCGGTAAGCATGCTTCAACTGCAGGTTTCTCACAAGCAGTTTCTTGAATTATGTTTAGAAGGTGTGTGTTTCACCATCTCGCTACTCCCCACAACCCTTTCCTCTCCGTTTAATTTTATTCTGGCTCTACAGACTACTGCAGTTCTCTTGCCTAATGTACAAAGACAAAATACTGATGTATATTTTTCATGTTATGGAAGTTGTCTCCTCTAGTGAATTCTTCTAAAATATAATTTTTTTCCAATACTTGTGGGCTTCCTGTATCAGTGTATTTAAATTTACTCTCTTCTGAGTTCGACTTCACATTGGGGCTCAACAGAAACTGCAAATGAGTCCGTATGTACTGGATGTTGATTTATGGACAAAAAGTGCTACCCAAATAACATTATTATGCAATATGAAGCTAAAAGGGGGATTTCTGACTGTGCAGAATACTGACACCAATTATAACACCAGAGTAAAAACTCCTTATTTCTCTAAATAATCCCCTGCTACACCGATGCACTTATCCCAGTATTTCCACTAGTGCTTGCATACCATCAAGGTAGAACGTTTTCTCATTGCGCTACTGCCATGATCAGACTGCCTGTGTCATGTCTGAAACGCTGGCCTCTCAGGAACTCCTTTAATTGCCCAAACGTGGAAATCACATGAGGACGGGACTGTGCAGTGGATGCTCCCATCCAATTTCTTGTAACATGCAAGTGGTGTTCGTGAATGATTGTGTGTACAGTTTGCACAGACAGTTGCATCTCTTCTTCGAGTTGGGTCTGAGCCACCTGCGCCGGGATAGTCATTCACAGACATATGGCCTCCTTTAAAACGTTTGCACCATTCAAAAGTTTTACGGCAGCAGATCACTGTACTGTGCTTGAAGTCTTCTATAAATGTCCATGGGTTTCACGCCTTCATTTACAAGGAATTTTTTTGCGACTTCCGGTTTGACTTGAATGCCATTGCATGTTAAGAATATGAGCATTACTTTTTCTATTAAATATAGAATCTCAAATCTATAAGAATTCTGGTTTTTAATTATTAATGCTTTGATTAGCTAATCAATAATAATTACACTAAGTTTGTGGACACCTGACAAACATCTCATTTCATTTGCCACTTGCTTTGCTTTTATGTGGCTGTGAGGATTTGTAGCATTTAACCGTAAGGGTATTAGTGAATGTCGGGCACTGAAGATGTTGTGTACTTGCTATTACAATTATTCCAAGTCTTGTTCAGTGGGGTTGACATCATGGCTCTGTGAACATCATTCGAGTATCTTCATGGAAAGGAGATCTCGTAGTTCCAGTGAAGGGAAAACAAAGATCCCATTTTGGGGCAACAGTTTAAGGAACGCACGATTGATGATCTGTTGTCTTCATACTATTAAACTTGTATGAATTTATTTGTGAATTCTCCACCAATGCTTCTTGGAACACACAGGATACCAGGACCACATTTTAGAGAATCATGGATTCTAGTTCACACAGCAAAATGCATCACAACACTTCCAGAAGTTCCAATATATCGGACAAGCAATTCAGGAATTAACATACAAAAACAAAATTGCTTTATCTTCAGGATTGTGTATTCTGTTGAAAATGTATATGGCAAAGATTTTGGCACCCTTTAAGAATCCTTAAAATAAAACAAAACAAAAAAACAAAAAAAAAACCTCCTTGATCTTGCTTTAAGTGTTTAGGAGCCTAATTGCCATCTATGACCGTGTCCTGTTTTGCATATCAGGGTAAAAATTAAAGGTTGAGAAGCATGAAACTGTTGAAAGTTTGCCGGGAAGGGGATGCAGCTGCATATTCACCCTATGGTTATTAGGAAAGCTGATAAGTAAAGCAAAGATGAGACAAAAGGTTACAGTTTTAGAGCTGAACAGAAGCAGAATCTTGCGGTTTCACCATTTCTCTATCAACAGTGAGACACCACCTCCAAACACAGAAGCTTTAAGAGTTCCAGGTAAGCCGCTCATCCTGAGATGAAGACTCCTAGTGTACAGGGGACGTTTTTGGATCCTTTTGGGCAGTCCTGCCTCCAAGACGTCTGGGGCTCTTGTGCCAGAAGGGTGAAACTGCGCCATGGTTGTGTCTTCCATCAAGGCAAACATCCAAAGCACATGTCAAAATTGGTCAAGAGATTTTTGCAGCAACACAAAATCTGAGTTTTACAATGGTACTCTCAGTCTCTAGACTTTTTGAAAATTTGTGATTTCAATTGAAAAAGGCCAACTTTTTCAACGAGTTGGAAATCGATGGAAGAGAGAACAAGGACGTAAACTTTTACACTATGCCTAATAGTGATATTTCAGGGGGGAAAAAAGCCAAGGGCAACACTTGCGTGCCTTCCTACTTAATCGGCTATGGCTATGTAGGTCATAGGATGAGTTTGCTGGGTGCTACGCCACACAGGTTCCAGTGGAGACCGAAGACACTTATGACGTCGCGTATAAACAGAGGTCTATTCCATGTTCAGGGACAATTGGCTTCCATATCTAATTCGATCATTGCCCGAGTACTCTCTGTCCTGTAACCGAGACCAGCTCCAGACTTGTTCCTGAGTTTGGAGCGAGTGTTCTCACTGATCAAAATGAGCCAGACCTTTGGGTCATGTGTTCTTGGAAACAATTCTCTAATGTGAAAAGACCCTTACAATTTGTCCACAGTGTGGCCAAAAGCATTTTTCAGTGTGTCCACTACAAACTGTTGTAGTCTATGGAGTGATTTTTGCAGGGACTTCATGGCCATTTTTAAATGGGTGAATTAATTTGATCGACATATTTAGCAAAGTAGCGTTTTTATTGCCCTCCAGTGTGACATGTCTCCAATTGGATGAAAAATGAGAGTGCGAGGAGGCAGGGGTGCAAAGTGGTTTGGATTGGGCATCAAAAGGATCCTCATAACTCAAAATCAGTGCGTTTTCCATTCCACTGCACTTGGTGGACCTGGTCAAACACTTCAATGTAAGTTTTGTGGGGGTGGGCAAAATTTTGGGTGATGTGGCCTCCCTGTCCCACTCATTCACTCATCGTCTATATTACTTAATCCTGTATACAGGGTTACGAGGGACCTGGAGCCTATACCAGGAGACTTGGGGCATGAGGCGGGGTACACCCTGGACAGGGTGCCAGTCCATCGCAGGGCACACACTCATACTCTCATTCACACACTATGGGCAATCTGGGAATGCCATTTTGGCTAATCTGCATGTCTTTAGACTGTGGGAGGAAAAAGGGGGCCCCGGAGGAAACGCACCAAGCACAGGGAGAACATTCAAACTCCATGCACACAGACTTGAGGCGGGAATCAAACCCGGAACGTGGACCAATCACACTTGTCGCGGTCTACGAGGTGGATGTCAGCCTACACCTTAGGGTACGGTGTAGGGTCCCGTAGTAAGAAGCACAAGGTATGTTAAAGGTTATGTCATGACTTTTACGTCAATGAATAATAAGTTTTTTTTTTTTTTTTCAGATGTAAATAAAGCAACAGTTACAAAAAAGTGAGGCAAATGCTGATGCATGTTTAATTCCATCACAGGATGGGGAAAAAGTGGAATGGAACTGGTCTATTACAGATATGAATATCAAGTACTTAGTGTTGTGGGATCACCACATCCTTTTAATGCCAAAAAAAACCATACACTTGAGGGCCATTATCTATGATTATGCTGTGAATATGCATTTGCCATGGCTTTGCTTTAAAAGCCTTATGCAATGTTATAACATTTATTTTAGTCCATCCATTTGGCTGACATCTTGTAATGATGACAGCAGAGACAAATCACTTCCAGCACACCCCAAAGACATTTTTTTTTCCAATTTATGTATGCAAATGATTCCTCATGCTCTCAGAACCACTCTTTCACACTGAGCCCCATGGCATTGTCAGGCGATCAGTGAAGAAAAACTCCAGGTCATTCAGTACATTCAGGTCATCAGCTGACTTTATGTTTTTGTAGCCCTCCAGTGTGACATGTCTCTAAGTGGATGAAAAGTGAGAGGTTGAGGAGGCAGGGGTGCAAGGTGGTTTGCAATGGGCACCAAAAGCATCTTCATAACTCAAAATCAGTGCGTTTTCCATTCTACTTCAATCAGGAGACATGGTCAAACTAAAGTTTCATGGGGGTGTGTGCAAAAATCATGAGTGATGTGGCCTCCCAGGTCCACTCACCCACTCATCATCTATACCAATTTATCATGTATACAGGGTTGCGGGGGGGGTTTGAAGCCTATTCCAGGATACTTAGGGCATGAGGCGGGGCACACCCTGGATGGGGTGCCAATCCATCGCATGCTTACACGCACCGGGCAATTTGGGAACACCAGTTAGCCTAATCTGCATGTCTTTGGACTGTGGGAGGAAACTGGAGTACCTGGAGGAATCCCACCAAGCTCGGGGAGAACATGCAAATTATTCAAGACATTTGTTGTAAAATCAATCAGGATAGTAGTAGGAGGCAGTTTTTAAACCCTGGACATGGTTATGGTTTACAAACTGTTTTGGGCTGATATATATATTAAAAGAAAAGAAAAGACAATGTAGTTTGGTTCTGCCCCTCCTGAGCCTCTGTACTCTCGCGATACTCACCCTGCGGTTTCTCCGTGTTCTCGCGAGAACACACAACCAGCCGCGGATCCAACATGGCGGAAGGTATGAAAATGATTTCTTGCAAATGTGTACGCCCTTTTTGTTTCTATTTTACGCTCATTTCGGGTCGGGTTTAACTACCAGGTGTATACGTGAATATATTTGCGTCATGTTTTGAGTTAGACGATAAATAAGTGTTTGCACGGACTAGGTTATTTACTGCGTATTGTTTTTTTTTTGGTCGGTGAGTGAGGTGGTGGGTTGGGCGGTGGTGGTTGAAGTGAAAATGGACAAATTCAGAGTAAAACATATATCTTCAGAGTTTTTAGTCAGCTTGCTGTAGGGTTAAAGTCTTATTAGCAGTGGCGCTAGACTGGCGTGGTGTCTTAACACTAGCTAAAATAGTCAGATATCAACAATTGGTCATAACGGTTTGGTCAGTGTGGCTACATCCCAAATTGCTCATTTTTTAATATATAGTGCGCTACACAGGGTCTTCACACCTGGGCTGTGTGTTCTATGAAGTGCACTAGACGGGAGGGGCTCAATTTAGAATTGAGATGCAACAAAGCTGGCATGAGTTGTCTTTTTTTTTTCTTCTCTCACTCCAGCTAATCTTTGACAGTCTTGCAGTGGAGGCATTTTTGTGATCACGTGATAAGTGTCGTTAAATTGTCTTCTATCTATTTGAACAGATGCGTCGAAAATATTGGCACCCAGGCTGGTCAGCATAGTGTAAGTTTGCAGCCTGGGTGTATTTTTACAACTTCATGGTTGTGCAGTTTGTGCTTTCTTAAAGGCTTTTAAACCACTTTACTGTCCTCCTGAGAAACAAATCTGCTGACTCTGTCATTTTCTCTTGTGGGAAAGAAAATCTAAACGCCATGCTCGGATAAATTACTCGGATTATGAAGATTATAAAGGCTACTGGGAGATCTTATACGCTGTAATTAGTTCTAGAGCTTGTGTTTAGTTTGCAGCATTTCTTTACATAAAGTCTGTGTTGGTGTTTCTTCAGCTTTTATTGTTCTCCTGGGAAGGCTCAGTCATGTGGTTTGGAGTAACTCTCGCACCAATCACCGTGAACACACAGTTAGTGCAAAGCAAAGACAAAGGCGTCTCTTCTGCCTGCTTGGAAATGACAATCTCGTAATAAAGAGAGGTGGAGAGAGATGGTAAAGAGGAAGGAAGCTCAGCTTGCAGAATTTCTGCTAAGCTGTCACATTCCAGTGTCGCCTTGCTTCAGGGGAAGTAAGCACATCTAGGACGTGTTTCGTCATGATTTCTCGAGGCACTCAAATCTCGACTGTCTCAGGGGAAGCTGGGAGATAGAGCCTTAAATCCTGTTTGTCATAATGACAAGACTGTATGGTTACATTACATGCAGTTGCAGGTAGTATCTCTAGGAAAGTTCAGCAGGTTCCCTGCTATCCGTTTCACCTAAATGAGGATGGGTTCCCTGTTGAGTCTGGTTCCTCTCAAGGTTTCTTCCTATTACCATCTCAGGGAGTTTTTCCTTGCCGCATGTCGCCGTCATCCTGGGCTTTGCTCTTCAGGGACAATCTTATCATTTTGATTCATAAACGTTCACATCTCATACAGACTTAAATAATTCTTTTGATTGTGTAAAGCTGATTTGCGACAATCTCAATTGTTAAAGGCGCTTTATTATTAAACTTTGGTCATACTCGGTTCCCCATTGTGCATTTCTTGTGTATTAATTTCATGAGTGTATCTGTTGCTATATATATTCTTTTCTCTCTCTGTTTCTATGTCCCTGTGTGTATATGCCTAAGTGTCTATGTCTGTGTGTGCATCTGGGTGTATATATACACTGCCTGGGGAAAAAAGTCATAATTTCAGTAGGGTCAAATTATTGGGCTGCATCAAGCAAAGAAAACAACTATGGAGATTTAAAAAGACTGGAACTGGGTTAAGAACTCTTCAACACATTAAATATATATATATGCTGAACTGTCAACTTTGTGAAAGAAACGTGGCCAGAGAAAACCAGGAATAGAGATCACTTAAACACTTGAAGTTGCATGGTAAAAAAAATATCATACAGTAAAAACAATAGCGTATTTTTAATAGTGAAAGTAAGAGCATTTCCATACACACATTTACATTTAGGCATTTGGCAGACACTCTTATCCAGAGCGACTCATAAAAAGTGAGTGAGACACTCATAACACGGTGTAATGAGAACTTACAGAAATGGGACTAAACAGCTGGATGGCCATAAGAAAACCACTCGTCAGTGAGACTAATCAGATAAAAAGGAATAAAAATTGATCTTTGGAGCAATGGAAAAAAGGTCTTGTCTGATGGGTTTAGACTGACCCTATTCCAGACCGATGTGTACGTCAAAGTAAGAAGGGAAGCTCATGAAGCGATGCACCCATCATGCATAGTGCTCACTGTACAAGCCTCTGGAGGCAGTGTGATGATCTCGGGTTGCTTCAGTTGGTCAGGTCTAGACTCAGCAACGTTACGCAGCAATAAAATGAAGTCAGGTGACGACCTGAATTAAACAGAATGATCAGAGCCTCACATCTATGGAGATTTTCTTTCCTTATGGAACAACACCCATATTCCAGGATTGTTTTTTGGAGCATGAGGAATCATTTTGACACATAAACCGGCCACCACAATGTGTGCTGTAATTAAAGATAAAGTTCATTGTGTGTGTGAGGTGACCCATATCTTACATTTATGCTTTCCATTCCTCATCTCTATTAGTGACAACACAGACCTATCCCCACGCCACCCAATCCCGTGCTCACCTTGTTCCTCCTGTTGGCTCACCCTCTGCCCTGTTTCTCATTTCCTCCCCTATTCTCTCTCCTCCTGTTGTGCAGAGGAGGTGCAGAAACTGCAGAAGCACCTGTCCCTGCTGCGGCAGGAGTACGTCAAAATGCAGCAGAAGCTGGTGGAGACGGAGAGGAAGTGCTCCCTGTTGGCGGCCCAGGCCTCCGGTCACGGCTCCTCCTCCTCCTCCTCCTCCTTGCAGCCCAGTGACTCCTTCATCAGCCGCCTGCTTGGCATCGTGGCTGAACTTTATCAGCAAGACCAGTACAGGTGCATGCTGGGAGCGTTCAATGTTATCTTTTCTTAAGATGTAAAGGATAAATATAAGTTTTTATATTTGTCTGTTAAATGCAGTATGGGAAATATTAAACTAGTTTCTGAGATTAGAGGTTAGATACCTGATTATTTCATGGGGTTTGAACTCTGGTGCCATGTTGCAGTGACCTGAAGGTGAAAATCGGAAAGGAGCAGCTGAGCGCCCATAAGTTTGTCCTGGCAGCACGCAGCGACGTCTGGAGTCTGGCCAACATGACTTCCACATCCGAGCTCGACCTGTCAGGTGAGAGTCAATGAAATTTTTAGTGGCTCACATGAGCTGGAGAAGGAAACAAGCACACAATTCAAATGTTATTTTTCACATACACAGTCAAACACAGTATGATATGCAGTGAAATGCTTGTACATATGCTTGTACCGCTCGAGACCTTAAAATTAAGGGTAAGGCTTAAAATCACTTAACACACGTCCAGTCTGAAACGCACTGGCATGTCTTTACCCCTGACATCCAGGTAGATGATCTTTGCTGACTTTAGCCAATGGACATTTTGCTCTGAGGCTGAAGGTACTTGACTAATTATCAGGATTCAAACTAGTCATCTTGTATTAACGAAAACCATAGACAATGACATGCATGTAACACCAGATGCAAATGCATGGTTTCAACAGACCAAAAAAAAAAAAAAATCTAACCTTTCAAACTTTTTTTCCTTTTGACTGACATTGGTGAGATCTTCAGTTCAAACTAATCGGCCTCAGACTGGTATGAGCATATTTGCCATTTATGTCACAACATGGCAGGCTTACGTGTTTCTGCACCGAAGAGCACAACCATGTGATGTGATAAAACTCATTACTACTTCTTTCAGTACTGCTTTCCTTCAACAGCATTGTTATTGATGGCATTACTGACATTTTTCTTATTTTTCTTACTTCCACCGAAGCGCCAACAGTTTCCTCATCTGCTGATTTGAATTGTAGCTTCCAAACAAAATTATTCATTCTGCATTTTACCAAACCAGTACGACACTGAGAACTGTATTGGACCAGTAGAATACAGGCGATGGTTTGGCTACTAAATCCTTCTTTGTTTTTTAATTATTTATTTAGTTAGTTAGTTCTCCTGTCATATTTTTTTTTTTCTGTTACTTTTTGAAATGATTGTGCCTTTTCCTCAGAGGCTAAGCCGGAGGTTGCCATGGCGATGCTGCGCTGGGCTTACACGGACGAGCTGGAGCTGTGCGAAGATGACGGCTTCCTGATTGACCTAATGAAGCTTGCCAACCGCTTTCAGCTTTACCTCCTACGAGAGAGGTGGGCACATGTGGGAGTGAAGGTGGATGACTCACGGGGTGCCGGTCAATGACCGTATTGAACTGGGGGGAGGAAAAACTGGATCGTCTTTTGGGTCACGTAAAAAAAAGTGAGCTGCTGTGGTTCTGCATCCATTAATGCTTTTTGGATAAGGATGCATGGACCTGGTTTATTTATAAAAATTTTGTCTCCGATTTTGTTTTCCTGGGCGGTTAGTTGCTTTCATTGATATTGCCGGTCACCTTACAGGCAGCAGATGGGTGTAAAAATGACAAACTGCTCCTTTGAAATGAATATTACCTTCTAGAAGATTTGAACATAAAGATATCAGCATTACTGTATAATGCTATTCTCCCGATTTAAACACGCATCGTAATTATTCGTTCCATATTTATAGATGTGAGAAAGGAGTAATGTCGTCAGTAAACGTCAGGAACTGCATTCGGTTCTACCAGACGGCCGAGGAGTTGGATGCCACCACGCTGATGAACTACTGTGGTGAAATCATCGCCAGCCACTGGGTGAGTCAGGATGGCGTGAGTCATTAACGTCAAGTCATCAAATCAGATCTTTATTAAGGCAGTGCCCGTCTGGATGAGTCTCCCTAACTCTCCCTAAGACAGAGAAGGTCTAACACATTGATGTAATTTCTTTCTAAAAAGCTAGAAGACTTTATTCTGAAATAATTTACCTCAAAATAAGTACGTAATGACCTTTCCGACCACGCAGGATGATTGATTTTTGTCATTCTCCAAGGATGTGCAGTTGTTTTTGTGAGTCAGTAGCTGACAGTAACGTCCCTCCTGCTGTTTCTTCAGCAGCAGGAAGCAAGTTTTGATGAAGAGCTGTCCTTAGTATTCAGGGATTTATTTATGATTCCTAATATTCTCCCTCCATAAATCCCTACGGAGAACGCTCACTGATCCTCAAGGAGATTTTCGTGAATAGGTCGCAGAGGCAGTCTGTAATTATTCACCTCAGTAGCAGCTGCATTTTTTAGGCTTTTTTTTCGTACAGACATTGTGTGCGTGTGTTTGTGAGGCAGTACTAACGAAGGGTACCACTGGGATGTTTATTTACTGCTGCACATCGTGTCTAAAATAAATGATTTTACATTCCCTGATGCATAAGGTTTATGTTTGAACATTGTCGCTTATATGTTATCCTTTCTGTCATGTCATTTCTATAATCACATATACCGGTTATAACTCTGAGCTCTGTCACAGGATGATCTGAGGAAAGAGGACTTCAGCACTATGAGCGCTCAGCTGTTATACAAGATGATCAAGTCCAAGACCGAGTTTCCTCTGCATAAAGCCATTAAAGTGGAGAGGGAGGATGTGGTGTTTCTGTATCTTATTGAGATGGATGCTCAGGTAGGTCAGACATCAACCTTAAGATGTCTTTTAAAGTAGGTTTTCTTAAATGTATTTGTCGTAAAACAACACGCACCTGGGAGTCATGGGTCCAAATTGCCCAGAAAAAAGTCACTGATAGAAAGGCACCAGATCGCCCGGGTGCACGGGGCCCAGAAGGCAAAGAGCCCAAGACCAATTCGATCAAGCCCCCAAGTGATATTCTGAACAAAGACAATTGATTCATGGAGGATCTGCTGCTAATGTCTTGGTTCCAGGCACCACAGCACACCCCACGAGGTCTTACGGGGTCATGCCTTAAGGGGCCAGAGCCACTTTGGTTGCTCATGGGGAACCTACACGATACCGGGCATAATATATTGCTTTGTAATGTTTTGTCTGATTGGTGTATACACCATAATATTTATTTACAGCAGCCAGACCCTAAACCAGGTAGACCAAAGTAAATTCTGACGTGTGTGTTACATAAATATTTCATTAATATTGCAGTTGAATTGAGATTAACCTTATGGATGCTATTTTTGAATGATTCACCTTTATAATATTATTGTAACACATGGCTGAAAAATCCTTGTGAGAAGACCGCATTAAAAACTGGGTATTAGTACGCCCTACTGTTGGGGTAAATATGACACGCTAGACGCAACTAGCCATATGTTTTGTTGACCGTGGTTCAAATCGGACTGAATTCCCGGACGGTAATTTTCCATTTTCTTTTCTTTCTCAGCTGCCAGGGAAGCTAAACGAACTGGATAATAACGGAGATCTGGCTTTGGACCTGGCCTTATCCAGAAAACTGGAAAGCATCGCCACCACTTTAGTCAACAACAAAGCAGATGTGGACATGGTGGATCAGAGTGGCTGGAGCCTCCTGCACAAAGCCATCCAGAGGGGTTTGTTGGCGCTGTTGTCTTTAAAAGCCCATTCTGCCTTCTCTCTTCATTTTTCTTCCACCGTTGATTACGTTAACATATAAACCTTCTGCATGTCAATATTTATTTTCTTCTTGCCTGTGTGTGTGGCTTTAGGAGACGAGTTCGCTTCCACCTTCCTGATCCGGCACTCAGCCCAGGTCAACGCAGCCACGGTGGGGGCGGTGGAGACGCCGCTGCACCTCGTCTGCTCCTTCAGCCCGAAGAAACACAGTGCCGAAGTAATGAGCGGCATGGCCCGCATTGCAGAGGCTTTACTCAAAACCGGCGCCAACCCCAACATGCAGAACAGCAGAGGACGGTGGGTTTTGTAGTACGGATCAGAATAATGTGTCTAGATTTGATGGTCATAATCATGCATTCCTTTTTTTTTTAGTTTCTTTCAAAACATTATTGAAATTATGTTTTTTTTAATTATTATTTTTTATATATATAATTTCTCAGAACACCTTTACATGAAGCGGTGCTGTCAGGAAATGAACCAGTGTTCAACCAACTCCTGCAGTGCAAACAGTGAGCATAAAATTCCTTCATCAGGCAATCGAACTCGTGTGTATCATTCATGCATGATTTAAAAAAATCTATCTTTTTTTTTTTTTTTTTTTAATGACCAGGCTGGATATGGATCTGAAAGACCATGAGGGGAATACTGCCCTGTGGCTGGCCCTGCAGTACATCACAGTAGCTTCTGATCCCTCCATCAACCCCTTCGATGACGACGCCCCTGTAGTTAACGGCACCTCGTTCGATGAAAACAGCTTTGCGGCTCGACTCATACAAAGAGGAAGCGATCCTAATTCTCCGGACGCCTCAGGTAAGGACTTCACGGATGTTGATGCTTTCTACAAAAATTATAAAGCAGCACATTTTTACCTTTTACACATTTTACCTTTTACACATGTAAAAACGATAGTTTGGCTTCTCTTTAGGAAACTGCCTCATTCAGAGAGCAGCCCTTACAGGAAGTGAGGCAGCTGCCATCTTTCTGGCCACGCATGAAGCAAAGGTCAATCATACAAATAAATGGGTGAGTGTTTCTGATGGGAAAAGTGTGCCAAGTCATGGTTTCATACATAAAAATGTGTGTGTGTGTATATTCACAAGGGATATTCAAGTCAAACTGGGACTTTTAATTCAATTTCTCATGGATGAAGGTGTAAAAGCACAGTGCGAATGAGATTAGATGAGACTCTTAGCTGCAGTAAAACATTTGAATGGTTCCAGCGAGTTTCCAGCTGAGGTGGCTTGAAGCCCACTCCAGTTATCTCTCAGCTGCTTTCTGCACTTAGTCCACAATGTGCATATGTAAAGATAATAAATGTGGGGTCTTTCACTCTCATGTGAATGTGGGCTGGTTGTACAGTTGATTGTGCCCGGTCGAACACATGTTTAACTGCATCGCCCTCTGTTCTCGCCGTAGGGAGAAACTCCCCTGCACACAGCCTGCCGTTGTGGATTAGCAACTCTGACGGCTGAGCTTCTGCAGCAGGGAGCCAATCCGAATCTACAAACTCACACTGCCTTACCTGAAACTGGGGACCGGAGCCATGGTGTCTCCTTACAGAGCCCTCTGCACATGGCTATCGTTCACAACCACCCAGACGTGGTGTCTGTCATACTAGAGCAGAAAGGTTACTACTGTTGTCTCTCATAGGGTCTGTTTACTATTACTAGTACAGGGACAGTGATTCTATTCCTCTTTCCTGTATCACAGCCAATGCTCTCCATGCCACCAACAACCTGCAGATCATCCCAGACTTCAGCCTTAAAGATTCCTTGGACCAGACCGTGCTTGGACTTGCTCTCTGGACAGGTACTACCAAATTTTTGTGCCTTTTTTTCCATGCATGGATTAATAACAAATTAATGCTAAGACCAAATAATTCTTATCCAAGTGATAGAAATAGATTTATATACTTCTTTATGATTAACGTATGATTTTTTTCAGGAATGCACACTATTGCTGCACAGCTCCTGGGGTCAGGGGCAGCTATTAATGACACCATGTCAGATGGCCAGACTCTTCTACACATGGCTATCAAGAGGCAGGACAGCAAGAGCGCCCTCTTCCTGCTAGAACACCAGGCAGACATCAATGTCAGGTAAGCGTGGTATTGTGGAACATTACAGAAATAGTTTTTTTTTATCAATCCAAAAGAATTAATTCTCGAAATCTCTTGGTATATTCTTAAGTCTTTTTATTCTGATTGATCTTATAGATTATTAACAGATTTTTTGCATGAATTGAGATTCACTTAATTAACCTGGTAATTCAATTAAGTGAAGCTATAAAATAAAATCAACAGTGTAACATATTCATTGACATTTATTTTAATGGTTTATAAAACTGAACTGATCATTCTTTGTGTGGTTCATGATTATAAATAAGTTAGCAGAAAACAGGGGGAAAAAATGTATTGTTTAATAAATAATATGACTAACTTCCTAAAACTCTGGTCCCCAGGTATAAAACTGGAACTTGCCTCAACTTCTGAATTTTCCCTGTTACCAACATCAAATATGTTAATGAAGGTGTTAATCACTGTGTGCTTAATTTATAAATTTAATAACTCATTGATATGATAGAAACCTGGGATAGTGCAGTTTGACTTATTTGGGATATTCTAAACCAGTGGTTCTCAAACATTTTCTGTCATTCCCCACTTAAAGGGGTGGGCGAATTTTCAAGCCCCACTTGTCAACAAAATGATAACGAAATCGGCCAAGTTGACTATTTATTGAAATATCAATTTCTA
>JAQMYL010000017.1:9119414-9134187 GCA_030014365.1 Clarias pachynema | reverse complement strand
TATTGAAATTCTTTTCCAGATTTTGTTATAAAGCTTTAAAAATAGTTGTCATAACTCAAAAGTTTTATACCATCGCTTTATTCACCAGCTTCACAACTGAATTGAACATGAGTAATTAGATGTAGCCGATTGCTACATAACATTAATTTTCTCACTTAAAATACAAGGACAGCATTTAAACAATAAAACAATAAACTTAAATTACACAAAAAGCATCATGTGTCTGTGCTATTTTGCAAATAATTGACTCCTACCAAACAGGATGCCAGTGTGGGGAATAGTTTAGAGCGTACCACCTGTATTATAAAGATATGGTGATGTTTTTACCTCCTTAAACGTCTTGAGCACATCCCGAGCACAGTGCAGGCAGCCAAATTATATATACTAGAGTGTGATCTGGGGTTATAAGTGTATATTCCCACATTCATGGCATTTCTGCTTCGCTGTTACTTGTAGGATTCAGAGGGCCGAGCTCCAGTCCATGTGGCCATCAGTAATCAGCACAGCGTGATTATCCAGCTTCTCATCTCGCACCCAGACATCCATCTGAACCTGAGAGACCGCCAGGGCACAACGCCGTTTGCCTGCGCCATGACTCACAAGAACAACAAAGCAGCAGAAGCCATTCTCAAAAGAGAGCCTGGAGCAGCCGAGCAGGTGGGGTAGGCTAGAGGGAGACAAATGGGTGTAATACTGATGATAAAGAACACTTTATGGATGATTAGCATGGGTAGCAGATAGTAGATTGATTGAGTATTATATCAGAGGGTAAAATAATATTTTTTTTCATAAGGAACAGACAGGAACATATAAAGAATAAAATACAAGATATGCTGTTTTATGGAAATAAGTAATGATGGGGTATAGCAGTGTGATAACTAATGGTATAATTTATGTTTAATATGAGCAAATGCATAGCTCACCTGTACTTCTGGTTGTTTTTTCTTTTTTTCTCTCTCTCTCTCTGCTTAGGTTGACAACAAAGGGCGCAACTTCCTTCACATAGCTGTGCAGAACTCTGACATTGAGAGCGTGCTTTTCCTCATCAGCGTGCAGGCTAACGTTAACTCCAGAGTGCAGGACGCGGCCAAACTCACACCACTGCACCTCGCTGTACAGGCCGGCTCTGAGATCATTGTGCGCAACCTGGTAAGCTCGATGTAGGGGGGAAAAAAAACAATCATTAGTATGAACAATATGTTAATGATACCAATTATTACACTGTGAAGTTTTAGGGCTGTGCATGTAATAACTTACTAGGGGTGTAAGGTGATAGAAAAAATGTGACCTTGTAGTTTGTTTTGTTCACATTGTGGAAATCAGCATGGGCTGCAATCTAGAGCCCCCAAGCAGGGAGGTTATTCCTTGATTTGACCCGTTTGTGTTTTCATCATTGCTGTGCCACGTGTATTAGAGATGGGAATCACCATGGAGAACCCCATACGATATTATCACGATACCGTGGTGCCGATTCTATTGTTCAGTTAGTATCACAATTTTATAAATGTCCCCTATTCAATATTAATTTCTTTTTAGATTTTGTTACAATTCTACACAAAGTTCACTAATAATTCGCACCGGACACTAAGGCTGCGGTCCATTCCAAACTGCTACGTTTGCAGGGAATGTCAGTGAAGGGAACTTGACAAAATTCCACCATTTGAAACACTCTACGAAGTCACCGGCGATGACGTCACGTCCTCCGTGCCCCTCGGATACCTGTGGCTGCTGCCGTACAAATTTCACACTAAGGACATTAAATATTGAATATTTATTGAAACAAAATCTGATACCATTATAAAACATACTATTAAAGCATGTATAACTTGTAAATAAATGATTGATTAATTATAATAATAATTAATGTACGGAGATTTATTTATTTTTTACAGATTACTAGCCTATATAATACTAAGTTTTTCTTGAATAAATTAAAATGTAAATTATTGTGTCCTTTTAATATGATATCGTCGTCAATAATAATGATAAAAAATATATAAATCCTTTTTCGAGCTCCATTTTTTTTTTTTTCATACTCCAGTGAGACTCAATGAATTTTTTTCATTCCCTTTTTCAGGTGAAGTGAACACCTGTTCTCTCGTTCCCTACACCATTCGCAGTTTCCTTTGAACATGAACATTTGAACTGAACATTTTAGCTCCCTGCGGTTTGGAATCACACTTAACATAGCTGAACACCCTGTGAAGTATACTTCCCAGGGTACTTCAGGCCGTTCGGAACGCACCTTTACACTGCCTACTATAGTGTGAATAGTTCAGAGGGCACCACCTGTAGGAATTTCGAGCTACTGCAACATTTTATCACCTCAAATAGAAACATACAGTAAATCCCAGACTTAGGAATGAGTTCTGATCTGGGAGCACGACTCATTTCCCCACACGCACACACATACAATATGCCGGACTTTAGACATTTTATACATTCACTTACATACTGAAAATATTGTATATAATCACAAATATTGGCATCTGGTGCACTGCAGTGTCTATTTACACATGAGCTACTGTACTTTCCCGATTTGTTCGCATCTATGAACTGCGGTGCTTTCGTATCTGCAGAAACTCGTAACTCGAATGTTCATAAGTCAGGGACTTGCTGTATAGGAGAAAAAATATATATTTTTAGAATAGATTATGGAGTCATTATGGTGATGCATAAGTTTCCACACAAGAGAATGTGTCTAATGTGTATGAAATTCATATCTTTGTGTGTATGTGTTTAGCTTCTAGCAGGTGCTAAAGTGAACGAG
This sequence comes from Clarias pachynema, assembly GCA_030014365.1. Lineage (NCBI taxonomy): Eukaryota > Metazoa > Chordata > Actinopteri > Siluriformes > Clariidae > Clarias > Clarias pachynema. The sequence continues at coordinate 9,131,417 of JAQMYL010000017.1, read as the reverse complement.
TTGACTAAACACCGTCAGACGGCTCTACATTTGGCAGCGCAGCAAGATCTGGCCACGATTTGCTCGGTGCTGCTCGAAAACGGCGTAGATTTTGCAGCTGTCGATGAGAACGGGAACAATGGTGCGTGTCTGCGCTAGTAAAACTACAAATTAAATAAACTTGAATCTGAATGAAAGGTCAAAATGATGCATTCGATGCCCCGTTATTAATATAATGTCCCGGTTTGTTTTTGATTCAGCTCTCCACTTAGCTGTGATGCAGGCCCGTCTGAATAACGTGCGAGCTCTTCTCACCGAGTCGAACATCGACGCAGAGGTCTATAATCTCCGGTACGCTTATCACTCTGGTATGCTTATCACTTTTATTAATTATAGACATTTGAGAACTGAACGTTTGTTTTTGTATTTTGTCTCCTTCAGCGGCCAATCTCCAATGCATGTTCTTGGACACTATGGGAAAGAAAATGCGGCGGCCATCTTTGAGCTCTTCCTGGAATGTATGCCAGAGTATCCGCTGGATAAACCAGATAGCGAAGGGAACACTGGTTAGTGCTCGAGCATTTTCCTCACGAATATAGTGCAGAGCTTTCCCATTGATTTTTGCAACTCCAATGATTTTGTTTGAAAAACATGCATCAGCTCTATTTCTTGCTTTAATTTTGTTCCATTCACAAAACAAACTTTGTGGCAGTTTACCATGGCTCTGCCCTTTTTTGTTCTTTTTTTGATCTTGCTTTTGTGTTAACCTTTTACAGGGGACGGGGCCTATTTTATTCACAAACTTTCTAGACATTTGAAGCTTGCATAAAGAATTTAACCAGTCTCGTTTCAGTGATGCTTTTATCCTTACCATGGTTGTAAAGGGTGGTTGTACGATTTTAACTACAGCCTTTGAGTGAACTTGAATGAGTGATTTAATCTGCTTCTTTTCTGTCCTTAGTCCTTCTTTTGGCCTATATGAAAGGAAACGCTAATCTCTGTCGTGCCATCGTGAGGGCTGGAGCTCGTCTGGGCGTCAACAACAACCAGGGCATAAACATCTTTAACTATCAAGTGGCCACTAAGCAGCTCCTCTTCCGCCTTCTAGGTACAACATTCACAGAGAACTAAAGTTCAGTGTCTACCAGCTTATACATGGTGGCCCAAATATGTGTATTTATGGGCAAACTGGCAGATGGTGTAACATTACTTTCACGAGAGCAAGTTCAATCAATTTAGTCTTTTGTTGTTAGTTTTAAAGCCATCTGTGGTCTAAAATACAAATATTCAGAATCAGATTTTGTATAAGGAGAAATGCCTTTAGATAAAACATTTCATTAAGCCAAAGATTTGTCACATATACATATACTGCAGAGTGAAATTCTTTCTTGGCATAGCGCAGCGTGTTAAGAAGCTGGGGTCGGAGCGTAGGGTCAGCCATGATACAGTGGCTTTAACCCCTGCAGCAGATATGGTTTAAGAGCCTTGTTTAAGAGCCCAACAGTAGCAATTTGGTGGAGCTGGGGCTTGAACCACCGATCCTCCTGATCAGTAACTCAGAACCTTATCCCTGCCCCTTTTTGAGGAACCCTGAATATTACAGATCTGGTATTTTTGCGCATCCGCTATAGGTCATCATGGTTTAAATCATCTTTTTTTTTGTCCTTTTTCTTTCTAATCAGACATGCTGTCCAAAGAGCCCCCATGGTGTGACGGATCCAACTGTTACGAATGTGCCGCCAAATTTGGAGTCACTACAAGAAAGCATCACTGGTATGTACTTGGAATAAGTCTTATCTCTTTGCAATAATTTTTTTTAAATCTATGTCTGTCACACTGAACCGGTCCTTTTCCTCTTATCCCATTAGCCGCCACTGTGGGCGCCTGCTCTGCCACAAGTGTTCCGTCAGGGAGATCCCCATCATCAAATTCGACCTGAACAAGCCGGTCCGCGTGTGCGACATTTGCTTCGACGTGCTAACTTTGGGTGGAGTTTCCTAACACACTAACAGGGGGTGGATGATACACACACTAAACTGGACCGAGGTGGAGACTGAAAGAATGGACTACATGTACGGACCACAATTACTACTACTACTACTACTACTACTGCAGACATTTCCGAACAAAACAACTGTGTATGTATGTTCTAGTGAAGACACATAAAGGATCAAAATTAAAAGTAGTGCAGGAGTTCTTGGCTCTGATCTTGAGGACCCTGTATTCTGTGACTAACCTGATCCGGTCGGCTAATTATTTAAGGAAAATCAACCCTGAATGATGTACATGTCAATGTTTATAATCAACGTGCCCTTTCAAATGGTGCAAACGATTTAATTTTACGACTGGCATTATTTGATTGGACTTAAATTCAGATGGTGGACTATTTTCACTTTGATTATTGGTTCCCTCTGTTACGCACATTGCCATTTGAACAACAACTGATAATAGTGCCAGTGGTAATTACTTTCTCCTTAAAGAGTGATGCAGCAGTGCTTTATTCTTTTAGTCTGTCTCCTTATCTGTATGTTAATACTGCTGTCACCACCATTGTGCTTGTGGATCCCTAAAACCTGAGGCACCAAGTCTCAGCACCAGTTAACAAATTAGCACCAAAATCTCTAAGTACAATACAGATCTTCCGTTATGAACATGTTTAATGCGATTCAGGGTGAAGTTTTCCTTTAATGACATGGCATTGGCCAGGTCTGTTGAGAACATAGAGGTCTGAGCAGGGTATGGGGTCTGCACGACTGGAGTTAAGAACCCCTGCAGTAGCAGAACGCTATGGACGTAGACCTAGTAGGTGTTGTAGCTGCCAGCCTGAAGAAAGAAACCAATAACGCGGGAAGCTGCACAGGGAATGATTGTAGAGCTATAGAAATTAATTACGAAATCAACATCAATCATCTTATGTAGAAAACAAAAGGCAACACACGTACAGTAGATTTGAAGATCACGTCATTACCGAGAATTGAACATGAAGGACGATGGAATCTGAAGGAAGAACGTTCCACAGTCGGATAATTACTCGTTCCTCTTGAGAGGGTCTAAAGCCTTATTCACGTTGGCCTGAGTGATGCCTGAAAACAAAGAGCCTTTATGAACCTTTACTATTTTCTTGCACCTATCAAGGTCTGCAGAGGAAACGATCACCCTGAAGGCCTCAAGATAATGAAACACAAGGTTAACTCGACATCAAGCACATTTCAGTAAATGATCTGATTTTGACTTTTCTGTTATTTAATCATTGCCATCTATCAGCTGGTTCACCATCATTAATCAGTAAAAAAAAAAAATCTGCATATTAAATGCACTTTTTTTTATTCTTACATTTTTTTATAAATATATTCACATATGGAACATTTACAGTTGAATAAAGTGTCATGTTTGTGACCCGAACAAAAAGCAAAAAAAAAAAAATTCAAAAATCCTTTACATTTACCAAGTAAGCTTGAGGTTTTAGGTGCAGAAATATGACGAATTGCCTACTATGCACATGCACGTTAATCTTTTTAGCACTGTCCTAATCATTCCTATCACCATAGCGTACATTCCAGTTGATCTCTATCATATTACTGAATTTCTGTAAATCATGCTTTTTTTGTTTATTATTTTTTTGTTTAATATTTGATTTGCCTGATACATTAAGTGTTTTTAAACTTTCTGAAAAGCTAAAGAGCCGCACTTTATCATACTGAATTTTTTTTTTTTGTTCCTGATCGTACAAAAGGAGAATGTGACAGTCAAGGTTGGAGAATCCGCAGTCCATTCTAGGTAATGTTAAATTGTACAGCTAATTGTATACTATTTTTGACCACTACAACTGTTTTGTACTTACGCGCAGGTTGTGCTCTTTGCCTCTGTCCGATCTCTTATGCACACTCTGTTGTATCTGTATGCTCAGATATCTAGCCTGTCACTTCCTCTAGTATCCTTTTCAAGAAAGGGAGGACAACTTTACATTAAGGTCATCAGCCGATTAAAAACAAATCAATTGAAGCAAGTTGTAGTTACTTTTCTCAATGGAACGAAGGAGTCGCTGCTTTTTACACGATAGTCCGATTTCATAATTAAAACAATCCATGATTTATATCAGCTGTAATTTAAAAGGAACTAAATCAACAAAAAATGCTTTGATCATGTATTAAAATCCTTTTGCAGCCTTTTATAAGAATGTACGATGTTTAAAGGTTGAATCTGGTAAAATAAGTCCCATATAACCACAGGAAAGTGTTACACTACATTTATATGTCATTGCTGTCGCAGGGAGTAACGGCAGCTCTGACAGCTGATTAATATTAATGCTATAGTTTCCATAGTAACGGCTAATTTACAGGGTCTTGCATGCCAGACAGTCTACATACTTTTAGACTAAATAAATGAATAAAAATTTTTATTGTTTAAGAAATAAAAACGGACGATTGATAAGTTTTTTTCTAAGATGTTTATTTACTGTTAATGGAAGGGAGTCTCCAGTGTCAGTGCTTTGTAACAGTCAAAGGGAAAGAAGTTAAAAAGTTGGAAAGAGTCGCAAATCTGATTTTCCTTTTGTTGTTCCAGGTTAAAGTTACAACCTCTAGTTGAAGGCAGCATAACTCAACCCTGTTGTTGATTACTTTCCTGTAACAGGAATCAGGTGGTTGTTGATTGCCAGATAGGGTGCGATTAATGTTTTAGAAAATCTGGGAAGTCAGGCCAGATTGGTTAAAGTAACTCGTAGAACCACACTTTACATTCATAGTGAGCAGAAAGGCACCTCTGAATGCAGCCCAAACAGGCATTTGGGCCACAACACCCACAGTTTAAATGACAAATGAATATTTTTTCTAGTTTTTACATTTGATGTAAATATTAACATTAGGTCTTGACTTGATCATTATTTTAAGCATGGTGCTTCTACAACGTGATTGAAAATTCAGCTGTGGATGTACAGGAGGTAGGCTGAACGAGCAGATAATGTGGTGATTCCTTCCAACCCAACCTCGCACACTCCTGGTTCTACAGTGGTAGTGTTTTTGATGACTTTCCACATACATAGCCATTTAAAGACCTATGAAGGAAGGTTACACCACCAAAGGGTTTTAAACAAACAAATCTTACATACAGTCTTAAATGTATTCTGTATGACTAGCCAGACTTGATTAGATTGCTTAAAATATATATATATAAAACGTATTTAATGACGTATAAAAAGTTAGAAAATCTCAGAACACTCAGTCTTGGCTAAGGACACACGACTCCGCCTGAGGTAGACAGTCTTTGTACTGCTGGAGATTGGGGTTGTTTGATCGTATAGGATCATTCAGTTGTACACATACGCAACGTGTTTTGCTTGAACCGGGTGAAAAGAGCTTTCTGGGGACGCCAGCCCAGTCTCTGTGCACTCCGCCACTGAAAGAATAATAAAAAATTTTAAAAAACACAGATTGCAGTCTCACACATTAAAGCAGCAATACATAACTTTCACCCTTTCTTGCATAAATACATTATTGCAGACATGTTATACTATTTAAAAAACAATTCCATGTAAATCCTTCTAATATTAAATCACATGTATGTCTTGTTGAGACATTTAGAATCAGAAGCAGCCCACAAACGTAACGCTTCCACCACCTAGTGGTAAAGACATGAAATGAAAAGTGGCCTTTGCAGGAGGTTCAGAACCTGTCTTGAACCTGGCTATATGGTGTGTATCTGTGTGTCACCTTTTATTGGAGCACCAAACACGTCCTCCTCGGTCAGCGCTCCATTCTGAGTTACAAGCTGGATAAAGCTCGTTCTCCTTCTCAGCCTGGGCTTTCAGTTTCAGCCCCTGAGCCAAAGAGGCCTCGACCTGCCGCAGGACGTCTGTGGGCTTTCCACCCTCACTGTAGAACCGACCAATTAACTTTCCTGTGGAGGAAACAGAACAATGCTCAATAAACATTAATAAACATGCTCACTGCACAACTGTTTAACGTATAGTCTAGAGGCTTTCACTTTTTTTCACTCAGGATGTTAGTGTTGAGTAGTGCTGCCAGTTCTCCATACCGACTGTAAGTGTGTGCCAGTAGAAAAGCAAGTGAATTTATGAAGCTTCTTGGTGAATCCTCTTACTTACTTACTCCACAGTATCTTACCTACAGGTTTGTAATCCTTCTGATAGAAAGCCAGCCAGTGATAGAGCGCCACTATTTCGGATGGAGACAGGTCCGAGACATCATCGGTCAACCCCGCCTCTGTAAAATCGCCTGTCACAAAAGCCCTGGATGCATCTCTGCCTGAAAACACAAAAATGCATGAAAAGAACAAGGGTTATCACTTTGTACACAATCCTCACAACTAATGGATTCTCAGATCTTTCGCGCTGTATAAGAGTCTTTAATCTCAGGGACTCAATGGGCCATTATTAGTTGGTGCTCCAACCTGCACTTTGCTATCTCCTTGCTGCAGAACCAAAAATCCAGGGGGTGGAGTCAGACCTCATCCAACTCCTCGGCTAAGCAGAACCAAATATTCATGAGGTGAACGTTGAACACTGACAAATCAGTGTTTCATTTTGTTGTTCCGTTTTATAGATTAAGGTTTAAGGATTAATGTTTCAGGTTAGGGGAGATGATGGATCAGGTAAAGCTCCACCCCCTCGACTGTTTGTTCTGCAACCTGGCCACGCCCCCTGGTGATGTTCCCATTGAAAAGCAGAATGTGCGCTGAGGAGAAATACCTGTAAAGAACCGATAACCTCCATCAGGACCGTAATGCTTCCTCCCTTTCTCTACATCAAACACCTGTCCTACAATGGCGAGGTAAAGCCCTTTACTGTCCTCCTTCCCGGTATAAAGTGCCAGCTCTCCCTGACTCAGCAGTCTGCTCGAGCCCTGAGACGCACGAGCCAGCTCAAACAGCCACGTGTTTATCCACTCAGAGCCGCTCCACAACGCCACACTCACTGACACAAGCGCCACGACGTACTTTAACATCCTGCTAATTACAACAGACTCACTACATAACTGAGATACGGAAAATAGCTAGCTTAAATTAAGCAGCATATGAACACAAGGCTAGTGTAAACATAGCAGTGACGTCAGTGTGGACTTCCGGGTTTGGGTTGCTTGCATTGCGCATGTCTGAAATAAATAAAGTGAAGAAAAATACATGTTGAAGCTAATTTATTGAGCTTTTAAAATTAAAAAGGGTTCAAAACACGAAGATTACCAGATAAGTTTACTTTTATTATTATTATTATTAAGCAAGGAGCAAAATGTGTTTTTTAATAATTAAATAAACTTGGACATTAATAAATAATAATAATTATTATTATTATTATTAATAAGAAGAAGAAGAATAGAAAGAAGGATATTTACTTTTTGAATTCTGTAAACCCCATGATACATTGCATCTCACAAGTTAAAAATCTATATTTAAAAATAATTTATTTATTTTCTTTCTTTCAGTTTATCCTCAGACAATAAAACAAGCCGTTTAGGTTAAACTAAATATTTTTTTTTAGAATTCTAATGTGTTTTATATACATATCAGGATCAGTATTGTATAAGGCTTTCTTATTGAAGACAATAAGGTAAAATGGTGATTCTCTAGAATTAAAAAAAAATGAAGATAAATAAAAAATATTTTATTTAGTGACTCTAAATGTATTTATTTGTTTCAGGGTAATTGTCAAACAAAAATGTGCAACTCCAAAACACAGACTTACCCCACAGCCACCAGCAATAAAGACAAGAAAAGCACTAATAGTGCTAATAGTGTAGTATTCTGACACTGTATAAATAATGTTAGTGAGAAGGATTTTAGAATTTGCAAAAATAAACTTTTTCCTGAGTTACATTCATTAATTTATTCATACTTTGGGCACGAAGTATGGTACACCCTAGACAGGGTGCCAATCCATTACAGGGCACATACACATACACACACTCATTCACATTCTATGAGCAATTTTCGAACACCAATTAGCCTAACCTACATATCTTTGTACCGTGAGAGGAAACCGGAGCACCCGGAGGAAACTCACCAAGCACAGGGAGAAAACGGACCATGGAGGTACGAGGCAACAGTGCCTACAACAGTGCCTACATTCTGAACTAAATAATTCAGTTTTCCAAAAAAAAGGAGAAAGCATTAAGCTTTTGGAATATTTAAACTTTTTACTTTTCCCCTGTAACCTCAGACTGAATATGTTAATATTTATCTATATATACCCCAGTTTTTAATGTAACTGTCTTTTAGTATTTTTTAGGCTCTCCATCTGTAGGTATTGCTTACCTCTGACTTGAATGTATTACTACTGTTTACTTGAAGTGTTGTATATGGAAGAAAACTGGCCTCATAATAATTTGAATTATATCAGGCTTTGAATTTTTTTTTTTTTGGAATTTAATCACTGATAAAATGTGTTTTTCAAATTCAAATTAATATGATACATACAAGAGCCCGCGGGTGTAGTACTGGAGGGAGGCTGTAGAGGGCGCGCTGCCTTACGCAGCTCCTGACGAAGGATCACGGAAGTTTGCTGACAAACACGTAACCCTGGCACTTCTTGCGGTAGTGACACCGACTGAAAGCAGCCGAACGGAGTGGCTGGAGTGAAGGACACTGAAACACGGAGCTTAAACGAGTAAAGCCTCCCTTGTGTTAGTCCGCACCCGGGACTTCAGTCATGGGGAACGCGGAGAGCGGCGGCACCGGGAGCGGTGACGAGGAGGATATCGAGGCGGAGAGCCCGAGTTTCACGGAAGGCGGCCCGGCCTCTGCGGCGCCCACGGGACCCGGGACTGGCGGCTCGGGAGCAGCAGCAGGAGGAGGAGGAGGAGGAGGATCCGGCTCAGGACGCAGCCTCAGGGGCTCGACCCACGCGCCTGCAGCGAGCTCCGGCCTGCCGTCTCCCGAGGCCCTGATGGAGCAGGTGCGGCTGAGAGAGGCGGCGGGCCGCGCCGGTGACACCGCCACTCTCGCCGTGTCCGAGTCCGCGATCGCCCGCAACGAGAGCGCGCTGGTGCGCTGGCTGGAGGAGCGGCTCGGCCGCGGCGAGGAGGCGCTCACACTCGAGCAGTTCTGCGACATGCTGGAAAGCAGAGACGCGCAGCGGGACGAGTGCGAGGAGGTAAAGACACACACACACACACCAGGGCTTGATTTCCTAATAGTTAAGTGGTAGGTCAACGGTCTAATCACTAAAGTGTCAGGATGATCTACACAGTCTGTCAGTAGTTTTAGTTTTACTAAAACTATAGAACTTTCATACAATGTCTTAGAAAAACAGTGATTTAGAGAAATTGCTCTCGTGCGGTGATTTCTGTTGACAATTCTCCAACCCGGAAATTAGCCCCGCCCCCAGACAGGACACGCCCTCTGCTCTCTGTGTGGGTGGGGTTGGACATCACTCTTTAACCCGACATCATGACTCTTTTAACTCGATATAACTGTTCCATTCAGTCTTTATCACTTTGCTTTGTTCCCACAGTACACAAATGATGTATGATATATAAACCGAGCCAATTTCCAGTCTCAAGAGTCGAACTTTACAGTTCTTTGTGGATTAGGTGGCAACCAGGGTTGCCAGATCACACTGACAAATCCCGCCTAGGCAGTGCTGAAAACGTCTCGAACATCTTGAATGTTGATCACAAAACTTTAGATTTGTGTTGTTTACGTACTATTTGTAAAAAGAGGGCATTAGTGCCTCAATGGTAGGTCTCTCGCCTGCCATGTGAAAGGTCCAGGTTCAATTTAAACCCAACGCGCAAACCTACAGCTTCCCTTGGTTCAGTGGATGCGTCAGAAAGGGCATCCGCCGTAAAAACCTGTGCCAAGTTGTTATGTGGACCGGGTGGTCCTCTCTGGCGACCCCTCGACGGAGCAGCCGGAAGACTAACCATCTGTAAAAACCTGCTGCAAAAAACTAACATGATCCCAATTTTTTATTCATTGTCTAAGACCTTTTTTTAAGCCCAAGATAATAAACGCTATAGCTCGGGAATTTCCCCGTTTGTCTTAAGTCCAAATTATGTTGCTTAAACAGAAAGTACATTACAATATGTCTTGGTTGGTAGAAATTTTCCTGTTCTGCTCACCGACTGTGAAGTTAACACGAGTAAAATGTGAGTAATAAGGTGCATGTTCCCTTGTTCTGTGCAAGAATGTAATCCAAAGTTTAGCCTCATATGACGCTATTTAGTACAAATTTCACAGTTTCCTTTCCCTGGAAGTATATGTTTGAAAGTTCACCTGAATGAAAATCTACCCTATTTGGCAACACAACTTCCTAGACAGTGGTGATTAATAGGACCATGTATGTTGTTTTAAAAGACGCTTGAAAGATTATAACACAGACAAAGCATGCTGCAGGTTTGTAAGTGGTGCAACAGAAAAGCTTCCAGCCTATTTTCCTATGATTTCAGGAAAGCAAAATTGGCTGTGCATGTCAACATGGGAGGAGTGGCATTACTGTCTCTCTTCTGTCAGTCACTAGGCGATCCTGGGCGTTTGTGAGCTTATGTATGTGGAAAAGTGTGATGAGGCATAAATAGCTTTGTTTGGGTTCCTCTTTGTTGGTTATTAATTAATAGTCCTGTACAACCAAGTATCTAGATTCTATCTATAGAAATCTAAATGACAGATCGGCATTATTCCAACAGCTTCAACAAGTTAATGAGAGAATAACAGCAAGCTCTTGGGACAATATACAAGAATATAGGAGTGAACGATCTACAGAGAAAACGATCCATCATAATAATAACGTACAAGTAGAACTTGCCGGTATTTTATTATATACACTACATGTAATTAAAAATTTGTTAATCTTGAAACTATATACAGTGTGCCAGTGAAAGTAAATCAAAGTGAATTGGTTCATTGAAAACTAATAATAAAAGGCCAATCGCGCTTTAATAAAGTAAAAATAAAACTTTTTAAATAAAGAAAAAATAATAATATTATATATATAATATATAAAATCCATGACAGGGTGGGGCCGGGATGACTATTTTCCACTAATGCCACCTCACAAAGTGTTTTAGTCCTCCAACAATCAGATTTTTTTTGGATGAATGAATGAATGAATTTTATATCAAGTCATTATATGGTTAATGCTGTGGAACATCCATGAAACAAGCTTATTTTCTGTTATCTCTTGCATTATAGCAGCTATAAAAGTTATTCGCTAATTGGCCTGTTGAAGATGATAAGAAAGTGCAAATTAACAAATCTCAAACCTGGCTTGTTATTCCCACGACAGTATATATTTTGTTATTTTGCCTGTTCTTACACACCACTTTAACGTCAGGAAGAGCTTGGTTTTTAGCTTTCGATTTTTCTTTGAAGAAATTAAACAGTTTTATGTGTTTTTGAGATCTCTTCTCAGATCAGGTCTGAGGCTGTTGATTAATTTTCTAGAACAGAAGTTCTGATAGGAGTTCCAGCTGGAGGGTGAACCACAGGTTTATATTAATTCACTTGTACTAATAATTATAGGCAGTAAAGGCAGGAAGAGTAACAACTCTGTGGGGCCACATCACGCCACCCTGTCATTAATTATTTTCCTTTACTGGTATATCCTCAAGTGTTCTATTTCTAGTGGTGGGTAACATACACAAGAGTCCAAAACACTCTCTCTCTCTCTCTCTCTCTCTCTCTCTCTCTCTGATTGTGAACGTCCTTCAAATGGCATGCAAAAACTGTAGTGAAGTAGAAAGTACACTTATTTGTTGTAGGATGTAGTGGAGCAAAAGTACAAAACTATCAACTAATACAACTACTACTTTGAAAATCTCTAGTGAATTTGTGTGTGTATGTGTGTGTATGTGTGTGTATGTGTGTGTATGTGTGTATGTGTGTATATGTGTGTATATGTGTGTGTGTGTGTTTTATAATTTTTTTTTACACCTCATTTATTTCAGTATCGTGTAGAATACTTGTCCACCCTGAATGTCAGAGAAAATTTTGTGTGACTAAAGCCCCATTTACACTGCAGGTCTCGATGCCCAATTCTGATTTGTTGCCTATATCTGATTTTTTTTGACCGTC
>JAQMYL010000017.1:9090675-9115652 GCA_030014365.1 Clarias pachynema | reverse complement strand
ATAAGCTTTCAAACACACTTTTGTTTTGGAAATGTCCTCCATTCTCTTTCATGTCCCTGCATTTGTAAATATTTGCTCCACCTCATGCACATTCTTTTTGGTGCAGTCTTTTATTCTGCTGTGTTCTCTTCATCTTTCCGCCCTCACGTGACTGTTCCAATTCAGATATTTGTCATGACGTGTTCTAGAGTTCATGAATCAGATCTAGAGATCTAGTGGGTCATTCACTGTACGACAGGGTGTCAGGGTGACAGTCCTAAAAATAAAAATACAAGATTTTAAGAATGAAGAATTTTTAGGAAAAATGTGATAATTCATTATATTATGAGGAAAGTTGGTGGAAGTTTCAGTATTCATGGACTAAATTCATAATATTTGAACTCACACTTTAGGAATAAATTTGCAATATTTTGAGAATGAAGTCATAAGAATAAGACAACGATTCCTCTTTACAGGAACTGCATTAACCACACAATATCAGCAATGCGTTTTCCTGTAATTACTGGAACTAGTTTTCCCTTAAATATAAAAATTTTGTTTATGAAATAATGGGAGTGTTTCTTCTAATAACAGATATCAGTAAATGTTTTCTTGAAATACTGTGGATTTATTCTCAAAATCTTTCTTTCTTTCTTTTTTTTTTTTGAAGCAGTTGTCCTAAAACTTTAATTATTATGTCAGTGCGGCGTGACCGTTCCTTACCCTCAGCTACAACATTCTAGTTTATAATTGTTCTCTAATAGGAGGCTTAGATAGTTTTTATTTTCATTACTATTGATGAAGACGAAGATTTATGATGTTTTCCAACAAATTCTCTTGATCATATTAATGAATAAACGATTGAATGAATAAATGAATGAATGTTGTAAATATGTTGCTCAGCACAATTCTGTAGTTTTAATTGGGGCTTTGTTTTATTTTATTTTGACACCTATTGCAACTGAGTTTTAACCTACGTTATTTTACTGTTAAAACAATTTCGTATTCAAACTTATTTATCTAGACTAAAAGCACAATTGATCTCAATAAAAGGACGTTATGTATCAACTCAAAATTATAAAAAAAAAGACTTAAATTATTGACAAACCCTGCATAAATTCCTGATTATGCCAACATTACCTGTAGGCGATTGCGACTGCTTTCTTGCCATGAGCTTCTGACAGCTTGTTTGCATCTTCAGAAAATTATAACCTTCCTGATTGTCCTAAACGTTTTCTGTGGTTCAGAGGATCTCTTACCTCTTGTTTCTTTCAAATGTAATATCCATCCATCCAGTCAAGCAATATTTTTGCCAAATACTTTTGCTGTACGCCTTTTTGCTGTTTTAATGCTTACGACTTACAGCTCAACAAAATAAAAATACAAAAAATATTTCTGACTTTAATGGTCTTTTTGGTTGTTATTGCTTGACCTGATATAGAAAAATATGGGAATGCCAAATGCCAAAAACTTTACTCCTGTCTTCCTGCTGTGTTTGCGCAGGCTTTTGGTCAGTTTGACGCCGAGGGCGATGGGGTTGTCGATGTCGAGAGCATGCTTATGGCCCTGAAGAACAGTAACGGCGCAAATCTACAAGGAGAACTTAGTCATGTGATCAGACAGCTGCAGGCCTGCTCTCTGACCCCAGGTAAGATTTACTGTCTTTACAGGTTGTGGACAACTTAAACTGTAGGTCATAGAGCCTTACACAAAACTTGTTCAGTAGGTACTACTCCTTCATGCCATTCAGGCAAGTGAGACGGGTCTGATTGGCCTAATGGTGGCGCTATAACACAGGGTTTAACTTATTGCTTTGTATCTTATGAATCATGCATCTTATAAACAATTTTTTATTTAACTGATTGATTCTTAGGCTCTCCCAGAGCAGGAAGCCTCTTTAAAAAAATGACTTAAAAGAATATATTTGTATATGCAAAGTTTTTTGAGAACTAGTCCTTTTGAGAACTAGTTCATGGGATCTCGCAGAGTGGGAACCAAAAACATGACCTTTTTTTGTACAGTATGGTGTAACGTTATTTAATACTGAGGAGCTGATTTTTAGCTGTAATTTTTGATTTGGTCATATGGATTAGAACCAAACTTGTGCTTCAGTTGCGGGCTTGAACCCTGCAGAGCGCCATTTGTGATTAGGTTTGTTATTATTATAGTTGTAGTAGCTGTATTGAGATTAGTGTTCTTACATGAACAATGACCAGAGTTATTTTGTCCCAGTGAGTGCAAAGCCTTTGTAACATCACGTATAATTCATGTTTATAGCTGTTATTATATGATGCAGATACATTTAGAATCAGAGACTTTTCTAATCGGAACACTTGTTAAATATATTCGTTAGAAGGTCCTGCAGATCTTGGAGAAGTAGGGAAGAAACGCTAGCCTCCGTAGCCCATAGGTTTTTTTTAATTTTTTAAATAAATACAATGGTAAATAATATTAGCCACCAATATCCATCCTGTCAGAACAAGGAAGTGTGTTCCCTACACACTTTTTATGTCAGAGGCTGTTTTTCTTAAATTACCACTTTTATTATGTCTAACATCTTTTTCTCCCTGATCATCCCTTGCAGGATTCGTAGACATCTTCTCGAAGTCGAAAGACAGAATAGGTGCGCACGCCTCAAAGATCCTAAAGTTCCTGCACAGGAATCGCATCCCAAGCAGCGCAATTCCCTTTCCCGTTCTGGACGGATACAACAGCATCAGCGCCATGAGGGCCGCCGTGGTGCAGGACTTCCTGGAGTTCCTTCTGCAGAAAGAGAAAGGTAGCGGTTTCTGGTCGGACCAACGTCTTGATCATGCCGGATTTTATTGAGCTCACACACACAATCTTGCACAGCCAGTTTTCTTCTTTGTCTCATGGATGTCTTTGGATAAAAACACAACACACGATACTTAATATAAATTTTTTAAGTATCTTTTTTTTACGCGGATCAAATGGAAATCACTCAACGAATACCGTCCTTATAGAAATAAAGCACCATTGTAATATAATGGTATATAAAATATTATATAATGTAATATAATTTTTTTTTAACAATTTGGGGCTTTTTGAGGGAAAAAAACAAAAACAATCACGCCCATAATGACTTGATGTTGAAAGTGTAATGTGAATGACTGATGTAGTCAGTTTTGTTGTTGTTGTTGTTCTTCAAGATATCCCTTTTTAATCTTTACACAAGTCTATATATATATATCACAACTTAAACTTTCTGCCTATAACCTGTTCTATAATTCTTTTAAAAATCCTTCCTTCCTTTGTGCCTTAAAGACCTGGACATTCAGTACGGGACGGAGCTGACCCAGGGCCAGGAAGTGGACCGCGTCAAGGTGGTCTCTCAGTGCTTCAGCTCCATCGAGGCGTCGTCGAACAGCGCAGACGTCCACAGGATGACCAACGGCGATACCGTGTCCTACTGGCAGTCCGACGGCAGCGCACGCTCCCACTGGATCAGGCACGATCGCTTTCTCCTGTTTAAAGTTATTGTGGTCTCCAAGCGTTCGGTTCTCTCGCTTCAGTCCGTTCCCATGATACAGTTTGTGATCCCGGGAGTGAGGCTTGTTTAGACTGTTTCTACGTGTAATAGCTGTTAGATAAATGACTCATGAGAGATCCGGTGCACTAACGCAGTCATGCTGATTACGGCTGCATAAAATGCCTGTGATATAATTATATCATTATAACCTCTGTTTGTTCTGACAACTGACACAGCATCGCTTAAGCTTGATAACTGTTCAGGCTTACATTTTATCTTGCAGATAATACTGACAAGTGTTTGTAGAAAGTAGGTAGAATGCCATGTAAAAGTCTGACGATATTAAACTAGAAGTATATATTCATAAGTATTTGTTGGGTGTCTACAATGGCAAGAAAAAAATACAAATCCATAAAAAATACACAATTTTGATTCTATGGATTTTTAAAAGAATGTAGTGATTTCCTTTTAACCCAATCTATATCTATCGTTTATGTAATATATGTTTAATTACTACATTAAAGACCCATGTACATGCTGTACAGTAAAAAGTTTAAAACTTGGGTGTGTGTTGGGTCCGCTGGATTTTGTGCCACACAATAACTTCCTCGTTTACTCTGTTGCAGATTAAAGCTGAAGCCAGATGTGGTGCTGAGGCGGCTGGCTATCGCTGTGGCCTCCAGCGATCACAGCTACATGCCACAGCTGGTGTCTGTGTCCGTAGGAAAGAGCCGGCGCTCGCTGCAGGAGATCCGAGACATTCGCATCCCCAGCAACGTCACAGGCTACGTGCCTCTGCTAGACAACGCCAACGTCTCTCAGCCATGTGAGCTCCCATCAGCGTTTAAAACACAAAGAAAAGTCTTAGTCCTTATGGTGGGCTGCAGAATAAACATTATCCGAGCTACTGTGCATTTTCGTTGATAATTATATTTGATGTGTGTTCCAGAGACAAAATTAACAGAAAGATTACCTGATGCTTTGTTGCACAGATTAACCTAGCAAAGAGTAACCTAGCAGTCGATAGCTTCTGTTTTGCTGATTATTTTCCTGTGTAGTACGTTGTGATGGACTTCCTGACTTATTCAAAAGAGAACGAGAGTGTGAAAATGGATGAACAAGGGAATACGGATGAAGAAGTTTGATTTGTTATCCTAAGTTGTTTACCTCAGACAGGGTACAAATATGTGATTTCTCATGGAACTTGGTGGCGTTTGTTAGCATTAGTATTAGCTCATTCAGTGCTTCTGCTGCAAATTACATAATGATATGGGACATGTTGTGCTTTAAGTGTAATAACATTATCATTACATTATCAACACTTTGGCCACATGATGGCTGTGTGGGGAAAGGGGACAGAGATTTAGTCAAGTGGATTGGTATGCCCTTTTTTTGTTGTTGTTGTATATTCGTGTTAAAGGCATACAAGACTCACTTTGTCGGACTTAAGAACAATTCCAACTTACAAACATGCTCCCGGAACGAAACTCGTTCATAAGTTGGGGACTACCTGTACTGACATTTCAAGCTTTCTAATTAATAGCTGGGGTCTGTTCTGTGGTTAAATCCCAAATAGCGTAAAATGAAAAGCTAGTGCGCTACAGTATATTGGGGGTTGGATCCCTTGTTCCACACACCAAATAGTGCTCTTGTTCGGGATTAGAGAGGGATTTTGATCCAGCTGAAGCTAGTTTGCTTTGTACTTTGTGAATGGACGGTTCAGAGGCAGTTTGGAACGATTTAGAAGCAGTTACTAAGCACACTTCTGCTTGTTTGAGATTGTTTTCAGATGTGTTTTCTTGTCGAAAGTGCTACATTGACTGTTTTGTATGTGAGTTTTTATCACTGGCGTCCGATAAGTAACCGGATGGGTGGGATCCTGGTGGACAGATGTTTGTGATGTCGGGTGCAAAAGGTCTATTTTTGAATGAAAGCTGTTTGACCTCCGAAAGCGCTTTGAGCATTGTTAGGATGCATAGCGTCCTTGACTCCGTCCGTGACATGTCGGGATTTTAAATGAAACTCTTGGTGCTGGGTTGTCATTGTTGTTGTTGTTGTTGTGTATTTTTAATCCAAAGCATATGCTTGAATACAATAAAAAAATGCCTGGCTTTGACCTACATATGATTTTAGAAACCTGTGGGTGAACTCCATTAGAAAACCACACAAGATTTTGGAGTATCTGGAGAGGTTGTGTATCAAGGAGAGCGCCCAGACTCCTTGCTTTAGGGTCTTCTTAAAGTGGGGTTGCAAAAAAGGGAAAATCTGCATATTATATAAGTAATAATGTCCTGCGCTTCATCTGTATGTACAGATGTTCAGATCAACATCAAGCGGTGTTTAAGCGATGGCTGTGACACGCGCATCCACGGACTGAAGACCATGGGCTACCAGGTGACTAAGAGCAGAGAGGTGTCCGTATCGGACGCATCGGCCATCTGGTACCTCTCTCTGCTTACCTCGCTTGTGACGGCATCCATGGAGACCAACCCCGCCCTCGCAAACACCGTCCTACAGAGCACAAAGTGAGTCACTGCATCTGTCCTAAGGTTTAAATAAATAATAATCTGATTATCGTACGTATGTGTATATGAGCTAGCGGCCACTGTCTGCTCAGCTCCCTCTTCATGTGATATTCTCTCGCTGAGATTTTTTTATACAAAATGTTGTGTGTCCTGAAATGATTTTTGTTTTGTTCTGACTCTATAGAAAAGCCTTAGAGCACATGCCGCCTCTGTCGCTAACGCCGTCCTCCACCGAGTTCCCCAAGTTCTTCTCACCCAACATCCTGGAAGAGGTGGACGCCTTCCTCCTCCGAATCGCAGGGTAAGCAGCTTCATCTGAGCACACTTGGCTTTCTGTGTTCTTCTCTGCAGTGTGAGTTCACTGCGGACACACACACACACACACACACACACACACACACACACACACACACACACACACACACAGTCAGTAATTAGCTGGATGATGTTCAGTTTTTCTTTATTGATCATGCAGTAATGGTTAGTCGTGCTGTGATGAGATAATTGTATACGCAGCAGTGATGCGACTCAGTAATTACACACTGCTGCTGTTTACTCACATCTGATTAACTCCATCATTCTCTCTATTCTCCTCTTTCTTTCGTTGTTTCTTTTTTATAAATGCTCCTGCTTTACATCTACTTAAAAAAAATTTTTATTTTATTTTTTTTCTACTTTTTTGTTTTTGTCTCTCCATTTTGCCTTTGCATTCTGTCTGTCTGTCTGTCTGCCTGTCTGTCTCTCTCTATCTCTTTGTCTTTCTCATGTCTGTTTTATTTCACTCCCCTGTCTTTCTTTCTTTCATTTCTGTCTGTCTGTCTCTTTCTCTCTTCCTCTCTCTCTTTATCACTCTTTTGTTCCCTGTCTCTCTGCATCTCTTTCTTTCTTTCTTAATTGCTTTGTCTATCTCTTTTTATATCTCTCTCTCTGTAACTCTCTCATATTTCTTTCTCTTTCCTTCTTTCTTTAAAAATGTTCCTACTTTCCTTTAACTTTGTTTTTTTAAATTTTTTTATTAATTATTACTTTAATTATTACTATTATTTTTTTAATAATAATTATATATTAATTTTTACTTATTGTCTCTTCATTACTCTTTCTCTCTCCCTCCATATGTATCTGTCTTTCTCTTTCTATCTGTTTGTCTCTGTCTCTTTGTCTGTCTCTTAAATGTCTTTCTTTCTTTTTGTTTGTTACTCTTTCTTTCCCTGCATCTCTTTATTTCTTTCTTAATTGCTTTGTTTATCTCGTTCTCTTTATCTCTCTCTCTCTCTCTCTCTCTCTCTCTGAACCTCTCTCATATTTCTTTCTTTCTTTCTTTCTTTCTTTCTTTCTTTCTGTCTTTATAAATGTTCCTGATTTACTTTTACTTTGATTTCTTTTAATTATTACTTTAATTATTTGTTCATTTTTTTCTTTTTGTCTCTCCATTGCTTGCTCTATCTCTCTCTCCCACCTTTATCTTTCTCTTCTTATTTATCTCTGTCTCTTTTTCTGGCTGTTTCTGTCTCTTGCTCATGTATCGGTCTTTCTGTTTGCCTGTCTGGCTCTCTCTCTATCTCTTGGTCTCTCATGTCTGTTTTTTTTTTTCTTTTTCAATTCCCTGTCTCTCTCCGTATTTTTTATTTCTTTTTTTCTGCCTGTCTCTGTCTCTTTGTCTCTATCTCTCCTGTATTTCTTTTTTTATCTGTCTCTCTCTCTTTCTTTCCATGTCTCTCTGCACCGCTTTATTAATTTTTTTCATTGCTTTGTCTCTCTTTTTACCTCTCTTATATTTCTCTTTCTCCTTATCTTTCTTTTTCCTTTCTGTCTGTCTGCCTCCCTCCATCTCTCTCTCTCTCTCTCTCTCTCTCTCTCTCTCTCTCTCTCTGTGTCTCTCTCTCTCTCTCTCTCTTTCTCTGTCTCTGTGTGTCTCTCTGTCTCTGTCTCTCTGTGTCTGTAGTTGCTGTGTGACTCCGGATGCTGAGTTGACTCTCCTGGCGTTTGCTCTGGCTCGGGGCAGCGTGATGAAGGTGCTGCAGTCTTTAGCTGGCATGTGTGAGCGAGTGGACCGGGAGTATCGAGCCTCTTCGCTTCTGGCCTCCATGGCCTCTGTGCGCCTCCACCTGCTCTACCGCAACGGTAACACACACACTCTTACTGACATGACTGTTCTTCTCAGAATAACACCTTACCGACTACAGTAACAATGTGAACAGGAGATCATACAGCCTTAAGTCAGCCAGTTTGTAAAACACCGCAGCGCTCTGTAAGGTGTAGCGTTACTCCAGCGCAGCGCCTCATTTCTTCTGTCTCCGGCGTAGGGAAAACACTACAGCTGCGTTTGCAGGCGTGTGACGTGAAGAGCCGAGATGATAAGTGCGGTCCGGAGAACATGCTGACGGATCCCTCGACAGGAGACGGTACGGCTCACCCTCGTGTCACGTCTAGTATTCTGTATTGAAATGATTCTTTCACTAAAATGAGCCTCATGCAGGAGATGTCGATTACAGCTTTCAGGAATGACGAGATGAAACGTGTACTGTACGTGTTTTATCCGTGCAGGTTTCCTCACAGAAAGCGGGAAAACCAGAGCGAGCGTGATTCTGTCCACCGAGGATCAGACGTGTTTCCAGGTCACACAGATCAGAATCAAGGTGAGAACTTGAGTGTTGGAAAGAGGAACAGACGGAAGCGAATGGGAATTGATCTGATCTTTTTATTTATTTATTTATTTATTTATTAAATAAAACACTCTGTAGACTCTGATAGTCAATAAAATGTAAAAAAATAAATAAATAAAATAAAAAGTATTCTTCCTGTGTGACCCGGTACCAAATCATCCACGGCACCGGTACCGAAACACTGAAAATTGGGGAACACTGAAATAATCAACATAACAGCACATCTTAAAGTGTTTTAAATCTTCTTACAGCATTGCAACACCAATGAAACGACGTCTCCCGGTTTAAGATCGGCTCTGACGTCACTGCGGTCTGTACCAGTCGGTTAATTGTTTAAGCGTAGCAACCCCCGCATCGAGCCCTTGTTTTCAAAATCTCACTCGAAGTTTGTCTCTGAGAAGTTGCCAGCTATGACATATATGTATTTTAGGAATGAAGAATTATATGGCCAATTCGTCATCAGGCTTTATTATGAAATTACCAGAAATGACACAAAACCACAGACAAAATATTTAGATATTATTGTGCGTCAGACTTCAACATGTAATGTAGTGTTTAATCATCACTATTTTCCTTAAAAATATCACTTTGTTAATTTTGTCCTTACTTCCATCTGCATTTAATTAAAAGGCGATTAAAAAAAACTGATAAAAAAACTCCATAAATGCACTATAAAATCAATAATGACTCGATAAATGCGCTTATGAATCCATGCCAATGCATAAATGACGCTGAAAAACACGTCAGAATTTATACCGAGCCCAAAAGAGGCTGTAAGCAGCCGTTACTGTCCTCTACCGAGCTCTCCAGAGGTCGTGACGAATTTAATATTGTGGAACGAATGCACAATAAGTAAGTTTGTTTTATTTATCGCTTACTTTTTATCAGCTCATTCTCCTCACCATAGCCTGTCCTGTTCCTCAGGAATATTAACCACTTTACAGTTTGACGTCATACGAGGCTCTGACACTGGAGACTCCTTCCAGCATGTCACTTTAACATCACCTTCACATCTCTCATCTTCTCTCGTCAGGTGCGTAAAGGAGCCATCGGCGCTAAATGTGGCCTGGTGTTTGCCTATAACGACTCTGAGAGTTTTGACGCAGACAAACATTTTAAGAGGTTCAGGTCATACGACTCATGGGATTTTAAAGACTACAAGGAGTTTATCCAAGACAAGTAGGTCACGCTTGATGTTTCTGGTAATGTGAAATTACTGCTGGATGTGATGAATAAGTGTAAATAATTGTTAGAGCTAATAAAGGAAGGTGTAGCACATCTGCCGTGTGTGTGTGTGTGTGTGTGTGTGTGTTTGGCTATTTGTCATCTTCAATGTGTGAGAGAGAACATACCATGCAGATGTAAATACAGGAAGCGAAAGCTTTCTGTTTTTTTCTTTCATTGTATATCTCTCTCTCACAAACTCTTAGAGTTTGCAATAAAGGAGCAACGGAGGTGAGAGAGGAGAATCCAGTCGGCTGGTTTGAGCTGGAGGATGACTGGAACGACGTGGAGATGAAGTTACAGCAGTGCCGAGTTGCAAATGTAGGCTCTCTCTGTCTCTCTCTCTCTCTCTCTCTCTCTCTCTCTCTCTCTCGTTATCCCTCTTTGAGTGTAGAAAGTTTAAGAAACATGTTTCAGTAACCATTTGTTAAAAGCCTAAAAGTTCCATTAAGTAATATGAATTTTTAAACAGCACTTACGAAAATATGAGTGCCCTTCAAGTCAAACCAGGACTTGAACAGACCACGATTATCCCTTTATTTCTCTATATAATCTGAAAATCTGAAACGCTGGCCTCCCAGGAACTCCTTTAATGGAGGAAATCACTTGGAGCTAGGTCAGGACTGTACGAGGGATGTGGCAAGAACTTCCAACCGAGTTCCTGTAATGTGTAAGTGGTGCTATGGGCAGTATGAGTTTGTGCATTTTGTCCTGTAAAAGGACACACAACAAGCCGTTTCTTCCTGATAGCATCCACTTGCTGAATGTTCACCATCTGAGCCATGAGTATCAATCGAGGACGTTTACGGCCTTCTGCAGGACTTTAGAACCATTCAAATGTTAAAGTCTCATCACCGTGCTGTGCTTGAAATCTTCAGCAAATGTCAAACGGTTTCACGCCTTCATTCACAGGAGATTTCATCACGAGTCCCGGTTTGACATGAACGCCCTTTCTGAATGACTTTCCTGATGCAAAATATTAGAAGTGTATGTTTTAAAAGCTGTTAGAGTAACAGTAATGCCAAGTATATAATATAAATATATCCAATCATAAAACTATTATTTTTATGTAAAAAATTTTTTAATGTAAGTTTTACATCTTTTATGTAATTTGTACCTCCCAATTAGTGTAACTAATCTGTTAATGCAAAGACAGGTGCGTTTATCCTCTGCAGGTATGTGATAAATGTCAACCTGTGTATTTGTGTGTGTGTGTGCGCCTTTGCGCAGTTCCTCATGGTGAAGTTCGTGTGCGCGAGGCAGGACTCGGCTGAGCGGCTCGGGGTTCAGCAGCTAGCATTTAGCGGCTACCTGTGTCCAGATTCTGAGAAATTGGAGGAGGAGGAGGAGGAGCAACTGAACACTCGCACACTGGGGACTGACTCCGGCCTGGTCACAAGCCTCACGTTAATCAGAAAGACTCTTTACTTCATCCAGCAGCTCACTCGAGACATGGTAATGCACACACACCATGCATACACGATGCACCGGAACGCTGTTTCTTGGATCAGTGCAAAAACGATACGCTGCGTGTTGTTGTAGGACATGATGCTGCACAAGCAGAAGTCTTTGTTAGACTTCAGTGGGCTGAACCTGCCGCTCTTCTGGGACTTCTATAGAAAACTCAGGTCTATGTGAGTATGCAGATCTGGATAAAGAATAAATCTCAAGAGAGCGATTGTTGAAGACTTGAGACGTGACATTTTCGCTTTAACGGCGCTCTGTTTGTGTTTGAACGTATGCTTTTTGTCAGTGATGGTGAGGAGGCGGTGAAAGCCCAGGTTCTCCTGCTTCAGCTGCTTCAAAACTGTTTCCCAGCTCTTCCTGCCTTGCCAGAGTCACGAGGCTCACCAGAGAAAACGGCGCCATCAACATCGTCATCATCATCATCATCATCATCATCTGCAGCGTCAGTGAGCACAGATGTGGATCCAGCCGAGGCTGTAGGGGAGCTTTATAATTACCTCTGTCAGGGTATGGACAATAACAGTGCTCTGTATAATCATTATAATAAAGCATAATTGTTAAAAATTATTATTTAACAATATTATAAATTATATATATATATAATATATATTTTAAGTGTTTAAAAGTAAGCTTGCAGCAAATCCATTGTTTTTTTCCATTAGTAAATTGTTTGGTTAATATAAATAGACTAATGCTGGTTTTTAGATATATGAGGGATGTTCAAGTCAACCCGGGACTTTTGATAGTACAGAAGAGAGTTATGAGAGTAAAAACCACCTTTATTCCTCTATATAATCCCCTGCTACACTAATGCACTTATCTTGGTGTACTTCACGTGAAAGTTTTCTGAAACTCTGGCCTCCCAGGAACTCCTTTAACGGCCCAAATGTAGACATCACTTGGAGCGAGGTCAGTACTGTACAGCGGGTGTGGCAGCCGAGTTTCTGTAAAATCCAAGTGGTGCTAAAGCCTAAAAGTTGCTCCTAGTGTTGAAATTCTAAGAAAATACTTAGAATTATGACATTTTCTTAGAATTTCCCCTTAAATCTTACTAAAGATAAAAATGATTCACAAAATCATCGGGTTCACATCTTCATCACAAAGTCCCGGTTTGACTCGAACACCCTTCATAAGTTTTCTGTTTAGTTTAATTCATTTTGTTATTCCTTTGTAAGTTTAACACTAAGGGTGATTTCCTGAGGTTTTCCAACAATGTGCAGTGTGTTTGACGATGTATAGAACGAAAGAATGATCGAACAATCGATAGATAGAATAAGAAACAGAGAGGGAGGGGGTTGCTGCCAGCAATGCATACTATTGCATAAAAAAATGCTGGAGATGATAATAATGAATTTGTTTATTATACATTTATATGAAATATTAAAAAGATATCTCAGGAGCTCAGTAATGTATTGTGATGCACTATGATAAACGTTTGTAGAATGGATATCGTACTACTTTATTAGGGAATGTTTGATGATGCTTTTATGTGACGTAGATTACATAATAATAATAATAAAAAAAAACACTGCATGTTCAAACTAGGGCGTCGACACCTTCAGTCAACAATACCATTCTTTATTTTAATGAATAAATAAATACAGTGGAGCCTTGGATTACGAGCACAATTCGTTCCCGGAAGCGGGCTCATATTTCAAAACACTTGTATAAGAAATAAGGGAAACTCAAATTATTCTTTCCACAGCCCAAAAAAATGTATACATAAAAATCATTCATACAAAATATAACGTAAAAATAAAACAAATTAACCTGCACCTTACCTTTAAAAAAAAAAAGTACAAATAAATCCCAACAGATTAGTGTTTCCATTTATGCAGGCATTGTGTGTGTTTGTGTATGTGTGTGAAGCTAAAGTAAGAGGAGAGGAGGAATCAGCCCCTCTCGTCTCCCCCTTCTCATCTTACACAGTAACACTTCCTCCTCTCTTATTTGAGTTTCTCTCACACACACACACACACACACACACACACACACACACACATTAACGGAAAGACTGTTTTATCGAAAAAATTAGCAAGGAACATCGCTAACAACTCGTGCATGAGAGCGTACTAACGGAATCACTGCTGTAAAGTAAAAGTAAAAAAAACAAATTAACCTGCACTTTAACTTTAAAAAATGTATTTTAAAAAAATTGCGTTACTCGCAATCCGAGGTTCCACTGTACTGTATTTATAGACGACATTTTCTATTTTTTTAAAGCCTCCTGTTTTGTGTGATTTAATGCAGTTTTCCATCATGGTGCAATTCAGTGTAACTGTGAGTAAGACATTCTGACGTTTGTGTTGGTTTTGGTGTTTCCGTGCGCAGTTGTGGACGGGCCAGAAGGAGAATCCGCATTGGAAAAAGCTTTGAGGAAGCAGGCGGTGAAGGCCATCCTGAGCGGCGCAGCCATCTTCTACCCAGACAAGCAGAGCCGGCGAGACAAACTCTTTGACATGATGGTACACGTGTGTGGATTCATAGATCACAAGATTGTGTTCTGGTCTGTGTGTTTGACGTCCTTGTGCTCTATATTTATAGAAGAACTTGACAGAGGAAGATCAGCCCGAGTCGGCTAAGCTCACATTCGAGTCACTCTGTAATTATTTCAGGTAAATAACAAAATGCACAAAACACCTCAAAAAAACTCTGTCATTTGCAATACTGAGGGCTTTAAAAAAATTCCTTGTCTTCATGATAAAGCATAGAACGTACAGTATAGTTTATGTTTCTCTCTCTCTCACTCTCACTCTCAGTGATCAGGACCCGAGTGGTCTGCTGCTTCTGCCTCCCAAAGGAGCGCCTGCTGACTTTGACATCTCCCCCATCCTCAGCGTTATGGACACGCTGCTCCTCGTGGCCACTAGAGAGGTGTGTATCTTATATATGCGATATAGTACAAACAGAAAAACTCACATGTTTGATTTTCTATCTAGTTTGGGTTGACCCTCAGAATCCTTTTCTAAGCTGAAAGTAATGGACTTTAATGTGATCTTCCATTCTTCTTGTTGTGTTTAATGTTAGATTTACAATTTCCTGCAAGGTTCATCCAATTTTCATCAGTTTCTAAGTCACTAGACGTTTGTCCTCTTGTAAGGAGAGAATTGTTTATATGATATATGTTAGACAGATCAGTGAGTGGACTGTAATATTTGTGTTTGTCTTTGTGTCTCAGTGTGAGCTGATGATGATGGACAGCTCTGGTGGACCCAATCGGAAGGTCCTGCTCTCTCTGTTCTGGGCTCTTCAGGGCAGTCTGCTGTCCTGGTGCTTCCTCCAGCTCAAAGGAGGCATAGCCATAGCCAGCGATCTGGCCCGAGACATCCTGATCAAATGTAAGCGGAAATTATTTACAAATCAGCTTCCTGTAATTGTCACTAGGAGTCAGGTTTGAGGAACAGCTGGAGCTAAAATAGAGTTCATTATTTGATTTGGGAGATTCTTCAAGCTTCATTTGCTTGCTGTACTTTTCCCTTCGATAGCATCCGCGTTTCCTATCCAAATAAGATCTTATTCAAATAGTCGGCAAATCTTGTGGATTCTAGGCGCTTGATTTGTGTTCCATTTGTAAAAGAAAAAATTGGGGTTGTTTTAGAGGTCCAAATCTGTCTTCTTTGCTTTTTAGTTGATCCTTCCTCCCTGTCACACATATGTTAATACTTTTCAAATGGATCCAATGGACGGTTTTCTTAAAATTCCAGTTCGTCCAATTCACGACTGGGTGAGGTCTCGTCCTGATTTTTGCACGCAACCTGTGCAAACTTGTATTGAACTGTTTGGCTGAGACTTCTGAGCACAATGAAATGATAATCTCCCTCACCCAGATCTAAATGCACAGATTTGCACAGAAAATAATACATGGCTTATAAAAGAGCTCGAAAAACTCCGCCACTAGGATGGTAAAAAAAAATCATGTCGACAAAAATAATTCACCCCTTCAAAAATGAAATCACTGCAGAAATCACACCATAGCCTTTAATGGGGTTTGTAGATGATACACACACCAAAAAAAAAACACTTTTGGACCACTTCCGTCCAGTGATCTATGTTTGAAATTCACACACAAAACTTGACTTTTTTTCAATTTTTTTAAGTTGCCCCTCTCGAGCAATCCAAGAGCCAACTCTTGACCATCAGTGGTTCCTCTGATATACTGTAAGTAAATGTATCAGGAGTGCCGTTGGCTCTGAAGCGGAGGCTGGATGCATTTTCTGTGGCTTGGAGATTTGCCTGTATGGGAGGGGCGGCTGCAGCCAGTGGCCCAAACTACGCCCTGTCAAATTACACGCACGCACGCACACCCTGATATCACAGCTAGTAAATACAGTAGGCTCATATGTTTGTAACCATTTAGGCTACAGTTTTGTTTTTTTGTTTTTTTTTGCCAAGGAAAAGCGACTCGCATAATTTCTCCAGGAAGTATATTTAGTTGTCTTTATGACAGTGATTCGGACAGGGTCAATCAATAGGGACTGCCTAGTTTAGTTAAAAGACAGATTTAATAACATTTTACAGGTGCAGTGGTGGCTCAAGAGGTTGAGGCTCTGGTTTGTTGATCAGACGGTCAGGGGTTCGAGCCCCGCCACCACCTGGTTGCCACTGTTGTGCCCTTGGGCTTATACTCATACAAAATTACTTGGCTTATCTCAGTCCCTGGATGAAAAAGGAGGAGGGTTGCGTGTCAGGCTAGCACCCTTGCGCCCCTAACAACCACCGTTGCTATGGAAACGACAGGACCATTTCTCAGCATTTGAAAACAATGGAAATATCATGTAAATCCTGTCCAAATAGAGTCAAAGTAGAGTTGTCCTGTCATGTCGCTTCGAACGCTAGAAAAATCTAGCAATCTCTACAAATGTAATTAGCATCCATGCTAAAAGTCTGTCTACAGCAAGAAAAATTTGATTGGTTTTGTTGTCATATAAAAATGTTATTTCAATGTTATTTTCAATGAATAGATTTTTTTTTTACTAAATTGTGTGTTCATTCTTTTTGACAACCAGTGAGCAGTTATTATTAACAAACTTGCTTAAAAACGCTTAGTCATTGAGTGTTAATGAGACTCCTTGTTCTTATATATAGCCCTCTGAGTCAGCGTCTTCTCCCTAATCTGATCGATAAGGAGACGCTGGATCCTGCTGCTTTCACCACTTTCCCTTGATTTTAAGGTTTTTCTTAAGTGCTCTCGTGCTTGATCTTGAACAGACGTGGCGCAGTTCCTGGGCAACACCCGAACCACGCTGAGCTCCCTGCTGGAGAGGTGCTCTGCAGCCGACATCGTCGCCAAGCTCGGCAACTCCATCGTCACCATGGCGACCAGGCAGCTGGTACCGACTTTCTCATTACGCCTCAGTAGTTCATTTTGTTCCGCGTGCCATTTAGTGCTGTCGGAGGTACTTTGAACGAGATAGATGAGAATGCTAGAATGTTGAACATGAACCTTTTTGTGAAACGTTCTTAAAATATAGAGAATAGTCCTCCTTATTTCAGTAACGTTCACCGAAAGTGGTTTTATTCTAGTGTAAGAAACGTTTAATTCCAAAATGGGGGTTGAATAATCATAATAAAATGGCGAAACTTGTTACATACTGACTGTAAGGGAGATCTAATAGGAACTAACACCATGATATACAGTATGTACCTCTGTTAGTGCCGTATATTATATGTCTTAGCTGGTGTGTGTTTGCTTGTAATATACCATGCCAAGCTAGCAAAAACAACTTTAATTCACATTTTCGATCAATGCCTTTTAATCCTCTGTGTCCCTGTACGACTGTGCCGATGACGGTGTCGATGTTGGTGTTGTAGGCGATCTTCCTGCTGGAGCTGTGCGCTCTCGAAATTCCTCACTGCATCATTCTCAGGAGCTTCTTCTCTCTTCTGGAGCTGCTCAAGAAGCTGTCCGGTGGCGTAGAGGAAAGCTCCAAGGTGAGTAAAAAACGCATTGAGGATCGTAAAAGCTTTTTAAAGTTCTCGCTTATTGAAGCGCGTCTCGTTACAGGGGGACGTGGATGCCTGGCAGCATCCTCAGCAGCCGGTAGTGTTGAGGACGTGGACCATGGAGTCGCCTCACAATTATGAAGACAGCAAACACGAGAACACCGTGTTCCTCTGTCCCGGCGCCACATATTTCGAAGTGGAGTTCGACGAACGCTGCGAGACAGAGAAGAGGTATGCGCGCTCGCGTTTCTTGAAATTCATAACAAGGGGTGTGATCAAAATCACAAAGGAGAACTCCGACAACTAATAGTAGTTAAGGTTCACTTTGGGCCGGAAGGTCCTAGGTTCAAACCCCAACACCAAGTTGTGCCCGTTGAGCTTTTGAGCCAAGGCGCTTAATCCTTAACTGCTCAGATGTACAGTGAGATAAAAATGTAGATCGCTCTAAATAAGGGCGTCTGCCAAATAATGTAAATGTAAATGTTTTCCTGATTTGGCAGGTACGACTATTTGGAGTTTACAGATTCCAGAGGAGGCAAAGTGCGCTATGACATGAAAGTCGGCTCTGACAAGTGGCCAAAGGTGAGCTATAAATTCTAATCAGCAACTCTTGGAATCGTCTTTGTATTGGTCACATTATCCAGAGCAGCCAGGTCCAATAAAGGTTACATCTGGACCGCTGAGTCAATGTGGTATCCGTATTCTTAATTAAAATCATGCGGTAATGTAAGCCGTAAACTCAGTGACAAAATGTGCTGACCTTTTCATTATTTGCCTTTGCACTTCATTCTAACCTGATATTGTACTTTTTGTATTTTTATGACATTTAATGTCCAAAGTCTGTTTCATGCTACAAAATGTGTTAAAGGGAACATTATGAAGCCCACTGGAAACTTTGGCGAATGTATTTATTTTCAGAAAGTCACGTTTAAAGCAGGACACCAGCTCCAGTTCCTTTTCCACTCCGACAGCAGTAACACCGAGTGGGGCTACAAGTTCACCGTGACGGCGTTCGGTCTTCCAGACATCAGCGTCTCCTGGATCTCTGACCTGCAGCTCCTCGTGTCGAGGCTGATGGGCCGCCTGGCTTCACGCACCATGGCGCTCAAATCTGCACAGGGTATGATATCATTTCTGGTTAAACTTTCAACATCATCATGCTGAATGGCCTCGAAAACCTGTACAGAGTGTTGGGCGCTGATATTGACCCAGATCGTTTTTTTTAAAGACTTAAAGCGCGCGCTGTGCAGACATAAGACCGCCAGTTTATACCCTTCAGGTCATTACTCACTGCATGGCTTGTTTTTGCTGTGTTTTTTGGGTTGCTCAGAAGTTCACAGTGTGAAGGAGCTTCCTGCAGCCGTGATGAACCACGTGATTTCCTCTCCTCTGTGGAAGCCCGTGTTCACACATGGCCTGAGTGGACCAGCCAGAAGCCGAGAACCTGAACACCGTAGCAACAACACGCAGCTGGTACGTGCGCTCCAGCAGACGGATCATCATCTCAAACCTCATTTCATTCGCCTTGTTTTATTGTTTTCTACTCTAACTTACTATACATTATTCTAGTCAGTGAACTTTCCAGACTGGCAGATTAGATCTTTAATCATATATTTATGATTTGTCCACATTTAATGATATGTTTTAACCGAAGCAAACATTAAACAGGATATTACGTTTCCGATAGTCTGTGTGTCAAATATGACTTTGTTTTGTGTGTTTGTCTACACCCCAGGTAAAATCTGTGTCCTCCGGAGATGACCTAGTGGAGTTCCTGGTGGACTTCGCTCGCTGGGATCCGTCCCGTGAGTCGTGTGATGAAAGGGCGGAGCTTATGAGGAACCTCATGCTGTCTTGCAAGAAGCAACTGGTCAGGAACGAGATCGCCTCGGGGTCGAAGGTCGATCAGGCCGTAAACGCAATATGGGCGGCTATGGTGTACCACACCCCGGCTCTTCAGGCTTCTCTCAAGAACTTCGGTAAAGAATTTGGATGATTCAGAATCAGTTATTATTTATTTATTGTCTTTTTTTCCCCCATATGAACAGTAAAGCATGCTTTTAGACACTTTTCACTAAACACAAGAAACAATAAGTCTAATATCACGTTCTCCAACAATCAATAAGAATATTTTGTTTGTGAAGCATTTGTTTAGCAATTTCAGACTAATCTTATGACCATTAGTGATATCACCCATCAATTTCCACATCTCAAAGCATAAATGGCATTTTTAATGGTCTCAAACAGTACAGTCTTTATAGTGTGCTTTATAAGTGTCCCGTCCCCCCCCCCCCCCCTTTTTTTTCCTCCTCCAGTGCTGAAGCAGGGGCAGAGCTGTGTGAATGAGGACCTCGTGCAGGTCTACATGCTCGCTGATGGCATCAGGACATGGATGGTGAGACTGAGCTTTACTCATTATTATGTTCCTATGATTGATGCATCAGCCTTTTTTATTTTTTTATTTATTTATTTTTTTTTTTAAGTGAACCATGTCTGTTTGTTGTAGTTGGAGATGAAACAGCGCTCCCTGCTGGTCAAAATGAATGGAACAGCAGAGAAAGGGGACAGTCCAGGAGAAGTTACTCCAGAGTCTTTGGGTTAGTATGTTACTCTGCTGAATAATAATAATAATAATACGTTGCGATGGATTGGCACCTCAATGTGTGTGTATGTGTATGTATATACTGTATGTGTATTTACACACATCTATAGATAGATAGATAGATAGATAGATAGATACGCAAAGGCAATACACAGTACTATTTATTTTATAAAGAAAGAAAGAATGTAAATACATTTGAATGAAGATGGATATTTATTTTAACTTTGTAAGTCATAAAGCCATAATATATAATTTTTTTTAACATTTTGTGAATTTCTCTCTTTCCATGTTCCCTCTCTCTTTCTCTCTCTCTTCCCCCTCCAGCTGAGATCTGCCTCAGTAAGAGCTTGCTGCTGTTCAGGTTCAGCCCCGGTGCTGCCAGCGCCACTGCACCCCCTCCATATCCTGATCCCTGTAAACCAGCAGAGAGCCCTATCGCCCCTGCTCTCCCTTACTCTGCGTCTATATCCGAAAGTGATTTCCAGGCCTGTCCCGCTACCCCCGCTGCCCACTCCGCCTCCTCCTCTCAAAGTCCTACACGGGTAGAGACTCAGATCTCCGCTTCCTCAGACCTCGGAGCCTCCAGCGGTGCCAGTGCTCAGAGTTCTAGAGGCTCCACAGAGAGCCTTCACTCTCAAGGCGCAGAGCCCATGTCACCGGTGGCGTTTTCTCGCAGGGCGCCGTTCAGCCGCGGACGTCTCCGACTGCTCTCGTACCGCTCGGTGGAGGAAACGCGTCCCATGCCGTCAGTCAAGGAGAGATTCCCGATTCTCAAGCACATATTCAGCTTTGTGAAGGACATGGCGATTAGTGAGACCAGGTAGAGTATGGTGGATGCTCTGCATGAGACGGAGATGGTTGTGTGGCAGTTTTTCTTGTAATCACTTGTGATTGTGAAGTTATTGTTAATGCAATTAATAATAGTTTTTTTAATTATACATTTTTTAGACACTACTGTGTAGATAATTCATGTTAACTTAATTGATGTGTAAATGAAAAAAATAAGTATTTCTTATATGCAGTGATCAAACAGCTTATTATCTCCTTAATTCTTTCTGTTTCTGCATGTGTGTTTTTTGTGCATTTGTGTGTCCAGTGTTCTCCAGACGCTTGCTTTAAAAAAGTCCCAGGCTACGAGTGTGTGTGAGGTTTTAGACATAGTGCAGCAGTGTTTACTGTCCCTGGGGAAACCGCACCTCTTCCAGGCTCCCTGCATTCTGTTCCTGCAGGAGCTGCTGGCCTGCCAGAAAGACTTCACCAAGTACGACTGCTCTCTTCGAATCAACACTGCACAATCTAATATGCGTAATATTATTTTTAAAAAAGCCACGCTGCTTAACGTCATCACATATATCGGATGGAGCATAAGTAGTTTGCTTCACCTTTCTTGTTTTGGCGTATCGTGGTATAATAGAAGTATAGTGTTCAATGTTACACGTGCTGCTTATTAAGTGTCCTCCTGACCAGTGTGCCTGTTTAATATTGGTCCCCTGTCTCCGACAGTTACTTCTCCCAGTTATCTGGCTGCGGGCCTGATCTGAAGGAGCTGGTCAGGTCGTCCTATCATCAGCTCATTCGCATGCTCGTGGAGGCGGTGCAAGGATTCAGCAAGCTCAACGACAAGTAAGATTGAGTCTGATATAGATATAAGATGCGAATAAGGCATCTTTCTTTCTAAGATAAAAGTCATTTGACTTTCTAATCATGTCAAAATGTGACCTCGCTCTCTGGCTGGGTGTTCAAGTCAAACCGGGACTTTTGACTGCGCAGAATAACAGAACACAATTATGGGAATAAAACATTTTTCTTTATTTCTCTATGTAATCCCCTGCTATGCTAATGTACTCAAAAAAGATTTCTCAGTACTCCAGAGCCATGATCAGACTGCCTGAAATGCTGGCCTCCCAGGAACTCCTTTAATGACCCCTACATGTCAAAATGCCTTATAGTGAGGTCAGGACTGCTCGAAGGATGTGGCAATAACTCCCTGATTTGAATTGTAGAGTTCTGACAGACAGATGCAAGTCCACTCTCTGAATGTTCACATGGATCGTCATTCGTGGATGTACGGCATTCATTGAAACATTTGCACCATTCTAATGTTTCACCCCAGCTAATAGTCTCATCACCGTCCTGTGCTTGATGTCAATCGCTTTCACGATTCACAAGAAAGTCCCAGTTTGACTTGAATGCCCTTCTATGTGGGATTTTTCTCTTTTTTTCCAAATGAAAATGCAAAGCACACTGTCTAAGCATGCCGAACCAGAAGGTGGCGATATAACTCTAACACTAAGGCCATGCTGGCCAACCAGAAGCCTGTTAAAAAGTTCTAACGCTTTCATGAGCCAAAAAAACACTTTTGTCCTGTCCACACGTCAGCACGGAAAACCGAGTTTTAAAATATCTTTCCGAAAGATGTGTTTGCATGTAAACAAAACTCATAGCACAACCCCAGTTTAAAATAAATGAATAAATAAATAAATAAATCAAAGCCTTGATATGATGATTCTCCACTGAGGGAGAGCTGTTTAAACTAATGTTATGTACAGTTCACTATACGAACACGGGTACTGTACTTTATAGTAGTTCTTGAATGACAAGAAAATTTCTTTTTTATAATCCCAATATATTTATATAAATTAAAATAAAACTCAATTCTTTGTTTTCGCAGGGTGCTGCTGCCGGCATTGTCGTGCGTTCAGACCTGTCTGCTCCACTTGCTGGACATGAGCTGGGAAGTTCATGACCTGCCTCTTTTTGAAGACATCATGCTCCCTGATCTGCTTCTCACCATGTCTCAGGAGAACATCAGCGTGCACGACATTGCCATCAGGTATTTAGCGCTTTCTGCCGGATCCTTCCTCCTTCATTCATTTAATCAGGACCTATTTATCAGCTTACTTTAGAAAAAACTTTAGTATGCAAGAATTCAGTGTATTTAACATCCACTGATGTGTACTTCCCTGCTTTGTGGCGTTTCTACAGTCAGTGGACAGAAGAGGACGAGATCGCCGACTACGAGCGCAACACAGAGTGGATGGACGAGTGCATGGACGGCATGTTCGAGAAATGGTTCGACAAGATCGCCCAGGCCTCACCGGAGGACAAGAGAAAGGTAGACGCACCTGAATCCACACAAAGATGTGCTCGATGTTTGTGCAGTGATTTTTGCCATGCAAAAACGCCACTTTTGCATTTTTCACTTTTTTTTTTTTTTTTACAGCGAGGCATAGAAAGTAATCGAATGCATGAAGTTTTTATGGCTAACAGGTGTCCTGTTTAGGATAATAGTAAGATAAATGGCTCTCAAACCGTGTCCCAAATGTGTCTCTTGCAACAGTGAGTCTCTTTGTCTTGACTCGGTAAACACTACGAAAATGTCAACGCCTGTTCTAATTCCACAGCTCGAGCCAGACATAAGCTCTTAGCAAATATTTACAATGAATTCAACCTCAAACTTCGCAAACTTTCCACAAGTCTCCTTTTTTAAGCATAACAAAACCTTTCCATGGAAAATGCTTTATATACACTCATGCTCTTTTTTTTTTTTCCTCAGTAGGTCTACTGTTTATCAGTTTGAGGTAACAGTTGAGGAGACTCACTGAGGAGTATTCAGATGATGTAATTCTGATTAGCCACTGAATTACCTATCAAAAATATTCAGCTATAGCAGTTTTGCATTGTGTATCCTTCTGCCCCCTAGTGGACCCAAAGCACACTGCATGCGGGCCGTGTTGGGTCATATATAGCAAATAAATAATAATAATTATTATTTATTATCGTAATTAGGTTTAAAATTTAACAAACATATTTCTGATTAAGTATTTACATTTGGAAAAAAATCAAACAATAACATGGGATTTAAACAATCATTATTTGATTAAAAGTTTGGGTGGGCCACAAAAAACTTTCAAATTGTGCTGCAGATTTGTTAAGTTCTGGAACAGCTAAACTAAAAGCGCCTATAATAAGTTTAATGGATCCACTTCTCCGTACTGGAACTTGGCTCGATTTGTAGGATTTGAACGTGACCTGTTCGTTCTTTGCTCTCCGCAGATGCACATGTTCATCGCGCGGTACTGTGATCTGCTGAACGTGGAGATCTCATGCGACGGATGTGAGAGAATTGCTCCCGGACACCGCTATCGCTGTCTGCAGTGCACTGACATGGACCTCTGCAAGACCTGCTTCCTCAGTGAGTCACCGAACTCTTTTACACCACCGATTTCTTTACGTTTTGAGTGTAACACATGTGGGATTATAAAGAAACAGCAACGTTTCACCTCCTCATCTGCCTCCAAATTCTCAAAACTCAACTCGAGTGATTTTTCAAGGGTAATTTGTGTTTTGAGTGTTTGGGTAAAAGGCAGATTGGAAGCTTTTAATGTGGAAGAATCGGTTATATATGAAGATGACGAAAACCGATCAAGCCGAAAACCAGCAAGTTCTGGTCGCTCGCCAATCGACTGGTGCATCTCTATTATAAATGTAAAAAATAGATTTTAAAAAATTTATTTTGGACTCAGTGTGGCGATACATGATTTGCTTTAGAGACGAATCTTAACTGAAATGATTTCTTTCTGCATCGCTAGTCTCCATCGTGTGTACAAACAAACTTTCATAATGTTGGGGCTTAAACACACCAATTAGATTTCCTTTCCCCATAAAAATCTTCCCTGCTGAGTCAGTCTCGTTACGGGAGTTTAGATCATTAGCGTGTATAACGTTCGTTGTTTTGATGTTGAATATAAAGTGTTTATCGTGTTTTGAAGGGATTACTGTCTTACGGTTCTGCTG
The DNA here is from genome assembly GCA_030014365.1 of Clarias pachynema. Taxonomy (NCBI): domain Eukaryota; kingdom Metazoa; phylum Chordata; class Actinopteri; order Siluriformes; family Clariidae; genus Clarias; species Clarias pachynema. The sequence goes on along the minus strand of JAQMYL010000017.1, from coordinate 9,090,962 downwards.
ATACTCAACAGGCGGCGCTAAGCCTGAAGGCCACGAGGACGAGCACGAGATGGTGAACATGGAGTACGCTTGCGATCACTGCCAGGGTCTCATCGTAGGCAGCAGGATCAACTGCAACGTCTGCGAGGACTTCGACCTCTGCTTCGGCTGCTACAACGCCAAGAAATACCCAGACAGGTAAAGAGGAAATTAGGAAATTTTAGGCATTTCTACAACCCCTGGCAAAAATTATGGAATCACCCCTCTCAGAAGATGTTCATTCAAATGTTTAATTGTGTAGAAAAAAA
>JAQMYL010000017.1:9074257-9090575 GCA_030014365.1 Clarias pachynema | reverse complement strand
TTTCTACACAATTAAACATTTGAATGAACATCTTCTGAGAGGGGTGATTCCATAATTTTTGCCAGGGGTTGTATTTTTCTATTCAGATCTTCTTTATAGAAATGTTAAGATTTATATTAATTAAATGAATTGAAATGCTTCATGTAAGTATTTCTTCCATATTATGATTTTTTTCCCCCCTCAGTCATCTGCCCACCCATCGTATCACAGTCTACCCCATGGTGACCATCCGCATCAGTGATCGGCACAGGCTCATCCAGCCATACATTCACAACTACTCCTGGCTCCTGTTTGCCAGCCTGGCCTTGTTCACCTCCGAGCTGACGAGCGAGTCGACGGACACCGAGGCTCATGGCCACGCTACCGCGCTGCAAAGCCGCTGCTCCCAGCTCATCACTGAGTGTCTGATGAAGGGCCAGACTGGAAAAGGTATAACGTGTGGAGAAGTATCCAGGACATACTGTACCTGTCTGGTTCTTCAGAAATAATTAGACATAGCCAACAAAGTTTCCGAAGAAGTAACATGAGTTAGCAATTTGCTTCTGAGACTGTAGGAGGTGAAATTTTGCCCTTTGCTTGCACAGCTGATAAATGCCAGGTTTCTCTGGAAACCTTTTTATAGTAATATGCGTGAAGGAGGCAAGATCTATCATTTATCCCTTTTTGTTGCATTTTATCATAATCCGCCTTTTCTTCCATTTTCCCTTCCCGTCTGTCCCTTTAACCTCCTCTAGGTTTACGCGCTTCAGCTCTTTTGTCCCTGCTCTGCTCTAATGAACCAGAGCCATGTCCTCCAAGCCCAGAGCTCAGTCAGGAGCTCAGCATCTCAGACACATCCTCCCTACCTGGCAGCACAGCTGCTCTCTGCTCTCCACCATCGTCTCTCCTGAAAATGGCGTCAACAGAGGAGAAAGAGGGGCGTGGCCGGCGGGTTTCCCAGGATACACTGGATTCTCCATCACTGTCCAGTGAAGACACGCTGTCTCCAGAGTTCAGAGGTGAGAGAGCAGGATATATTTGACTGTAGGTTGCAGTGTAGGAAAATCACCATTTTCATGCCACACTGCCATACTCACATCAGTTGGGTTTAATACCATGATGGTGTTCAGTAGAAGGAGAGTAGAATTTGAAAATGAATTTGAAGGTGGGTAAAAGAGTTTGTTGATGCCTGAGAGTATGATTGTGAGAGCAGAAATTTGTGGGAGAAAGGTCTGAAAGAGTATAAAGGCATGCTAGAGAATAGGACTGATTTTGAGAAAGTTTAATTGCTTGTGATCGAGGATGAACATGAGTCTATACAGGTAAGTGAGAGAGCATGAGAAAGTATAAAGGTGTTTAAGCATATAGAGGTATGTAAAAGCGTATTAAGGTAAGAGTGTCAAGGTGCGAGAGCGAGTAGAGGTGAGGTGCGAGTAGAGTTGAGGTGAGTGCGAGAGCAAGTAGAGGTGAGGTGAGTGCGAGAGCAAGTAGAGGTGAATATGAGAGCAAGTAGAGGTGAGAGCGAGTAGAAGTGAGGTGCGAGAGCGAGTAGAGTTGAGGTGAGGTGCGAGAGCGAGTAGAATTGAGGTGAGTGCGAGAGCCAGTTGAGATGAGTACGAGAGCAAGTAGAGGTGAGAGCGAGTAGAAGTGAGGTGAGCGCGAGAGCCAGTAGAGGTGAGGTGAGGTGCGAGAGCCAGTAGAGGTGAGGTGAGTGCAAGAGCCAGTAGAGATGAGTGCGAGAGCGAGTAGAAGTGAGGTGAGGTAAGTGTGAGAGCCAGTAGAGGTGAGGGGAGTGCAAGAGCCTATAGTGAAGGAGTGCGAGAGCCTATAGTGAGGGAGTATGAAGGTATTTAAGGATCTCTAAAGGTGTATAGGAGTGTGTGTATAAAGGTTTGTGTAAGAGAGTACAAATGTGATAGAATGGGATCGATCATGAGAGAGTATGGTGGTGTGAGAGCACTTCAGTGTGGTGGTGTGAGAGGACCTTGGCAGAAAAGGCTGGAATGTATCAGTCTGGAGTACAGTTTTTGACTGAAGAAAAATCTGTAAAAATCTAATATCTTCACTTCTTTTCTCAGCAACTGATTCCAGCGGTGACACCATCACATCTCCCACTTCCGAACACCTGGATGTAAATAAGGAACAGGAAGACGGGACGCCGAAAGGGCCTCTGCAGGAGCAGGTGTTCGCAGAGTGTTCCAGGGAGAGGATTCTGGGATTGCTGGCAGCCATGTTGCCTCCAGCCAAACCGGTAACATTGAAGAACACTTTTGCTAACTTTTGTACAATACCTTAAAGTTGAAGACAGAAATCAACCTCCCAATACCCAGCAGTAACACACCAAATGTCAGCTTATTAAATTTCTTTTCTGCCTTCATCTCAAGAACGAATGCAAATTTTGGACTTAACTGGTCCAAACTAAAATCCTGTTTGACCTTTGACTCCACAGGGCAGTACGATTTCCCTCTCCGGTCTGAGCCCTATCCTGCCCCTGCTCTTCCGTGTTGTTATCTCCAACGCGGGGTGTCTGAACGAGGCCTACCACCTGACTCTCGGGCTTCTTGGGCAGCTGCTCCTGCGCATCTCACCGGCTGAGGCAGACGCAGCCGTTACCGAGGCTCTTTCCGAGAAATACGAGCTGCTGGCGTCGGACAATGGAGCGATTAACGACACACACGGCTGGAAAACCACCCAGCTGATGTTCAGCCTCGGGGCTGTGTGCCTGGACAGGTCAGAGATTCTCTTTAATGTTATTAACATAATACTAGAAAAGAGCAAAGGAGTCAGTCTCATTTCACTTCTTATGTTCATTTTATTCCAGTTGCAAACTGATTTAAAATTATTTTAAGTCACCTTAAATTTCATTATACTAGTTTTGAATATTTAGAATAATTGTTTTATTGTTGCACAGCCTGATTATCACTCGATGCTGCTTTACGTACATCCGTAAGCGCTTGTTAAACCAATATTTGCCATTTGGGAGGACGTTATAATTACCAATGGTTGGGTCGTCTGTAGACAGACTCTGTAAACACACAAGTGAATGTTTCATATGTGTGAGCTAAAGGTTTGGGTCAGTAATAAATCATAAAAATATATTTCTTTACCCTTGTGTCATTGCAGTCGCATAGGTTTGGACTGGGCGAGCTCTGTGGCGGACATCCTGAGAAACCTGAACACGTGTCTTCAGTGGCGCGACGTTATCGCGAGCTTTACCGACTATTGCATTCAGCAGTTACCGCACCAACTGAAACGCACCAACGTCTTCACTCTGCATGTCCTGGTCATCTTCCCCGAGGTATGACCGTGCATTCTCACACAGACCGAGCACAATTGATGCCTTTTAATTCAAGTTTAAAATCTGTATAAGAATGTCAAGTTTTGAATTCACACCTTAAAAGCGGTCTGTTTTAAAACTAAATACCTGACGGGCAACACGGATCATGGAAAACAGCGTGCTTTAAAGAGGAGCCGACAGATTCCATCGCACGTCTGATGTAAAAGGAGCTGTCAGGTCCCAGCTGCGAGCGCTGTGTGTGTACACCTGATCCGTGTCATTAAAATGATTTATGTTAAACGAGCGTTCAAGTTTGAAAGGCTTGTGTGGCAACAAGGCATAACCATAAATTACCATCATCCAAATATATCTAAACGAATGGCTGTGGTTTCAGGTGCTGTGTATGGGAACTCAGTCGGTGTTCATAGACAATGCTAACGAGCAGCACAACATCATCCTGCTGAAACATTTCACCGAGAAGAACCGAGCCGCCGTCGTCGACGTCAAGACGCGGAAAAGGAGGACGGGTGAGAGAGAGAGATACAGTCGAAACATGGTTGTCATAACGTGGCACTTAAACTCTCTCTGAACATGCGGAAAAAATGATTTTCAGCTAGGCTTTTTTTTTTTCAGAAACGTCTGTATCCTTAATAAAGGAATAATAATAAAAAATAAATAAATACAGAAATTTTTCTCAGTTAATATAATGGAAAGTAAATGAACCGAAGAGAAATCTCAATCAAATCAGTATTTGGTGTGACCACTCTTTGCTTGGAGTTTACCTAGAAGGAATGGCATTCTAGGTAAACTTGCACATATTTTTTGAAAGAACTCGATAGGTAGGTTGTTCCAAACATCTGGGAGAGCTAACCATCATCGTTAGATATAGGCTTCCTCAAATCCTTCTGGGCCAAACTATCATTTCCATGTTCTTCCCTACACTGAAGATAGTTCTTAATGATATCGGTGGTATGTTTGCGGTTGTCGTCCTGCTGCAGAACTACGTCAGACGCCTCCCTGATGGTACTGCATGATAGTAAGTATCCTGCCTATATTCCTCAGCACTAAGGACATCATTTATTCTGAACTCCATTTGCAGAAGTGCAGCCCCAAAGTTGCAAGGATCCTCCACCATGCTTCACTGTTGCCTGCAGACGCTCATTATGGAACCTCTCTCCAGCCCTTCGGCAAACAACCTGCCGTGGTGGAGTTTGGCTTTTCCTCACCTAATTTTAGGACGCCTACACAGCTGTTTCTTCTTAATTCATTTCATATGTATTTATTGATCATTAGCACCTGCTTGGTATAATTGATCAATTTTACATCTGACTCTGATCCTACAAAATCCCTGATTTTATTCAAGTGTGCAAGTGTAAGAACTGATGCTGGTTTGAAGCCGAAGGGTAGTCACACCAATATTGATTTTATTTTGTTTGCTCGCTCTGCATTTTGTAAATATACAATTTAAAATATCACAAACAAGATCAAATGAGGGGGTGTGCTGTTGTACTGAATATCAGCACTGTGTAACCATATGCGATACGGTTGAAGACATTTTTTATATATGCAAGAAAAGAAAGCAGCATATTATATAAGAGACTTCTTTACAGACAAAACATAAAATGAAAACTGCTGGATTTGGCATTAAAAAAAAAGAAAGAAGAAGAAGCAGGTGCAACAGTCTAAGGTCATCTAAAGAAACATGGCTGGCTCTTAAGGATGCTGAGTAAAACTTAATAGCTAATTTCCTTATAAAACTGTACCTCAGTCTAAAGGGTCGTCCCCCCAAATATCGACTTTGTTTAATTAACTACAGTTTATTGATATTTATAGCTCATATGCCCTAATAAAATAAAACACAATTGAACATAAGTCTATTATGTTCTGTACTTATACAGTAAGAAGGAACTTGGAAACTCTTATACTCTAAATAACCACAGAGAACCTCGTGCACATTAGGCGCCGACCCTATGAAATATTCCGCTCATTTTCTTTTTGTTCACTACACTACGTACTATACTGTATTATTGATTTATTGATTTGTTTTCAGACTGAGTGCACTGTACGTAGTTATTTATGACAGTATTCATTACGCGCTTCCCTCACAGTGAAGGATTACCAGCTGATGCAGGCTGACGAGAGCCTGACTCTTTCCAGCCACTACCTGAAGAACCTGATCTCCATCGTGAGCCAGCTGCTGCAGACCGGAGTGGAGAGCAGCTCGACGGAGGCAGTAGAAGCCACCTGGGTGCTCTCACTCGCTCTCAAAGGCCTTTACAGCATCCTTAAGGTGATACTTGCTTATTGTCTCATATGTGTTGTTATTACAGAGGCAGGCGTACCTGGCTGTGACTTTACTTTAAACGTGATCACAATAATGATGCTGTTTTTAAATGAAACGTTAAGATTGTGGACATTTTGACAATTGGGATGCAGTCAGTATTCCAATTCATCCCAAAGGGGTTGTACAGGTCAATTCTTCTTCTCCAACCTCGGCACACTATATCTTTAACACTAACGCATACAGAGACATCATGTACAGTTGTGTGCTTTCAGCTTCGGAAGAGTTTGTGGAAGAATGACATTCAGGTGTGATTGACAAACATAGTGTATGTTTTTAAATCTCTTAAGATTAAGACACCTTAAGTCTTGATTAGTTTTGGTAAATCTGGCAACGGGTACCTTACGTCTTCCTCGGGTACCTTAATCCATTTTGTATTGTTAAAAAAGCCACTGTGAGCGAATACAAGCTGTGTTCTTTTCATACTTAAGTAAATTTTGAAGGTGAGTATTTATGTACTAATACTCGGGTTCAGAAGTGAATGGTGGACTTCTACTTTTACTTTAATATTTGCCTTGGGGAATGTTTACTTTTACTCAAGTACAGGACAAGATGTCAGTTTCTATCTATGTAAACTTTTGTGTACGTAGTAACCGAAATGGAAATGTGTTATTTCTTTAATTTAATAGGAATACCTCTTAATACATTTTCTTGTTATAAGTTCTACATAAAAAGAAAAGTTATTTTTAGGACAGTCCATCTTCCTAAATGTTTCCGGAGTCGTGTTTTTGTGTTTACATGCCCTAGTTAGTAAAACACTACCACATGTTCTGTATTAGTCTGAATATGATTATCAGATTTAAAGCTTCATTTATAAACACAGTGAACCAGATTCGTCAACTAGTGCAGGAATTCGACAGCTGTTCTTAATATAAGTTCTAAATATAAGATTATAAGTCTATAAGTATATAAGTCTTATGATTAAAAGACAGTAAACTGTGTGTGTGTGTGGTCAGAATCATGGCAGCGAGCAGACCCAAGAGGCCATGCACAGCGCCGGCCTTATGCAGCTTCTGGTCCGCAAATGCAGTAAAGGAACCGGTTTCAGCAAGACGTGGCTGCTGCGTGACCTGGAGATCCTCTCCATCATGCTGTACTCCTCAAAACGTGAGATCCACTCCATGGCCGAGGAGAGTGAGAGCGGCGAGAGAGAGGAGGACCGAGAGAGGGAGAAAGAGCACGATTCGGACCTTTCCAGCTGCTGCGCCGAAGACGTCGACCCACTTGAGGGGCTGGATGAAGAGACCAAGGCATGCTTCCAGGTGAGCGTGATGGACACAAAGTACATTCTTCATAAAAGAAATGATTGTGTTGTGCTTGATCAGGCTGCAAAGTGTCTAAAGATACGATTTACAAATTGCTTGTTTATACAACAACCTCAGCAGCAACCTCATTTCCCCTCTCGTCTGTTCCTACCACTCAGCATTTAGCATCACCAGTATATATAGTATAGTCTTAAGATATTAGTCTTAAGATACTATATGTAATAAAGTCTTAAGATATAACTTACATATATGGAATACACAGTAAGTTCAGGACTAAATTTCAGCACCAGGTTTTCAGGTGCGTGTTTGGTACTTATTTCGCTTTATTAATACCAGAGTGATTAATCTACTTAATCAGTCATCAGTGTTAAAGAACATCCTAGGAAATTAGGATTGTTGTTTATAATATTAGTTGGTTGATTTCTAAATAAAATGTTTGCTAGCTACATTAGTTAACTTTGATCGAGCAGGGTCGCTGTGGCTTGGCTCTTGTTGCACTTCTCAAAGCACCTGTATGCAAATTTTGTTGTTTTTCACTGCTTCGGAAAACCTGGCTGTCCGTGACCGGATGTCAAGAGTGACGTATCGACCAAGCGCTGTTATTTTTCTTACCCATCTAGCCATTGCTTGTGTGCTAGTAATGAACTCATTGGGGAGTTCAGTAAGCCAATTGGTACCAATTTTTCAGTAAGCCCACGGTACCAATATCAGTATTCCTGTACAGGACACACAAATCCACAGCATACACTATAGACTATAATGTGATAACTATTCTGTCGATGTGTCATATGGGATACATTAAATCTTACACGAATATGAAGTTAAGACACTAAATCAATTCATACTTGACAAGTGTTGCTGTCTGTGCTTCCAGCTTACACATGATGCTCTAAACGCTCCTCTACACATTCTACGAGCCTTATATGAGCTCCAGATGAAGAGGACGGACTCCTTTTTCCGGGAAGTGCAGAAACGGTAAGCTGTCTTTTCATTGGATATTTTTTAATAAAGCTGAGACACCGAAGTTTCTTCAGGCCATTAAATCAAAAGTAACATCTACTGTATATATGATATATAGAGTGTCACATGATCACAGCGGTTGTTCTCTTTCGTTCGCAGCGGGATTGTGGGTAATCGTCTCCCATGCTCAGTCTCAGTGCACATACGTCACTCGGATGTTGACTACATGTGTGCGCATGTACTGTTTACTATAACACGTGTGTGCGCACCTAATGTAAAGTAAAAAAAAATTAAAAAATTGTGTCCATGTGTAGTGACTGTCTTTGAGCAATGGCCTCCAGGAAGAAAAGGGTTAAAAAGGCCATAGCAGTGTGGGAAATTATTCTGTTTAACGACAATGCATTGTCACATTTCCGTAAAATCCTCAAAAGAAGGGAAAAGCAAGTGTCACTGGATAGGTTCCCTTTTAAAGTTGTGCAAAACGATGATTCCAGTGACCAGACGCGGAGCTGTGATTCCGTTCCATTCAGCCACGATTCTTTTCAAAGCTAAAGTGCAGGTTAATTTGTTTTATTTTTACTTTTATATTTTGTATTGATTATTTTCATATGGATATTTTGGGTCGTGGACGAATCGTCTGAGTTTGAGTTATTTCTTATGGGGAAATCCGCTTTGATATACGAGTGCTTTGGATCAGCGCATTGGACAAACTCGTTTCCGGAATGAATTATGCTCGCGATCCAAGTTTTAACTATACATCAAGAAGCGCTATTAAAACAGAATTGACCCAAGAACACTATCTTTTGCTCCTCAGATTCGACGGAGACGTAATAAAGACAGACGAGACGATCCGGACGCTGGCACAGAAATGGCAGCCTGCTAAACGCACGCACACGGACGAACGTCATGCAAAAGCTGTGGACACGGACATGGTCATCATTCCCTGCGCTGTAGGTTTCCCTGCCATGAATTCTCGTGTCAGGTTGCACTCAAAAGTGAGAAGAAAGAAAATTTGCATAAATGTACAATTTTAACATTTTTATTAAAATATGTATGACATCATGATAATAAAAAAATATTTATTTAGCATTCAATGCTAGACAAATTATAACTTTAAGCAAAAAAAAATTTGTCTAGATGTAAGTCACCCTTTTTCTTCTGAAATCTCTAAAAAAAAATATAAAAAAAACTTCAAAAGTTGCTTCATAAGACGCTGATCTCCGCTCATTATCACTCCTCATCTCTCGCAGTTGAAACCGAGCCGCTGCGAGACGGCAGCAGAGGAGACGAACGCGGTGACGCAGAAGCTGATCACCATCACGGAAAGTGAGCTGCAGCTGAGTTATGCAAAGCAGCGACGCACCAAGAGCTCGGCGCTGCTGCACAAGGAACTGGATGCGCGCAGCAACAAGGCTGTACGTCACTACCTGTTCCGTGTCAATGAAGCCATCAGCGTCCTGTACGCCCGGCACGTGCTGGCTCTCCTGCTGGCACACTGGCCTGACCGTAGCCCTATCAGGGAGGATGATTTGGAGCTGAGCGGCGCCTCGCACATGGCCCACATCCTCGACATGCTCATGCAGCTGGAGGAGAAACCCTTGTGGGAGAAGGTGTGTGTGGAAAGCGTATAATCAACAATCTGAGCTAGTTGATGCAAAATGGTTTGGGGTTTTTAGTTATTCATTAAGGGATTACATTTTGTTAAATAGTATTGGAGCTGTCTTGCAGTCTCATCTGAAAGTATTGGAACAGCAAAGTTTCCTGAAGATATTTGGCCCGGGTTCTTATGTTGATTGTCTTTTATCCCGATACAGATCTTACAGAAAGTCATAAAAGGTTGCAGTCAGGGTATGCTGGACAGTCTGTCCCTGACCGCATGTCAGTTCATGGAGGAGCCTGTCATGGCCATGCAGGTCCGAGAATCCAAACACCCCTATGACAACAACACTAACTTTGAGGTATTGATGTGTTTCTCTCTCATCTCTACACTATTGTGCGTCCATTGTTTTTCATACTGCTCCAATACTGCCCCTATTCTGCCTCCACTATGTCCCCTTTCAGTCACAACCACTGACCAAATAGTGCCACTATTCTGCTATTCTGCAGTTTGCCCCTGTACAGATCGTGTCCCATTCTGCTCCTCTGTTTCTGTCACAGTTTTGCCCCGTAAAGCCCCTTATTGGTCACCATACCATTCACAAACTACCCCTATTCTGCCCTCATACTGCCTCTTTTGCACAATTCTGATTCCTTTCTATTCTTATTCCGTCCTCGTTCTGCCAGCGTAGTGCCGTCCTGCCCCTTTGTTGCCCAGTCTGCTGCTGTTCTGCCCCTCATTTACTTTCTGTCTATTTTTCTATCCGATTGTCTCCGTTCTGCCCCATAGTCTTCCAAAACTGCACTATTTTGCCCACATCCCCTTTTTGCCTCCATATCACCCTCATTCTGCCACAACAAAAGAAACACTGGTGCTAAAACAGAAATTTTGCTCAGACACGCTCGGTGTTCTTCACTGTTTCAGGACAAGGTGCACATCCCTGGGGCTTTCTATCTGTCCGTGAAGTTCGACTCTCGCTGCCAGACTGAGGAGGGCTGTGACGAGCTGCAGGTGGCAAGCAGCGCCGACTTCCAGCAGGACCTGCACACATTTAGCGGCTCCTACCACAAATGGGCTGATGTGGAGATCCCAGGTATTGAGCTTGTGCGCTTGTACAGTCCTTTGAATGAGTATTTAGCCCGAGTTGTACGCTCAGGGCCTGCGGTCTTATTTGGTAATTGGAACCTCTTGAAGACTGAATAGGCTTTTTAAAAAATATTTGGCTCCATCCCTTTTGATATTGACCATTTCCCCAATTCTGTGTTTTTGCTGAAAAAAAAACACGGTCATGACAGGATGCTACCACCACCATGCTTCACTCTGGGGCTTTTCTTACTATAATGATCCGGATTGAATTTCCACCAGATGTCATACATTTTCCAGCATGCCTTTCAAGTGGGATTTCATGCAATGTGCACTCTTCTATATAAAAAATAACAGCTTTGTAGATTGAGTGAATCCTTTGTGGCCAACATTTGTTGCACAGTTTAATTTAATCTAAGGCATGATTGTGCCAAATGGTCACATTATTTTAAATAATGCATTTGTTTAAACCCTTGATGGGATTTTCAAAGTTGGGATTTATTTTATTATTATTTTTTTTAATCAAACACTGATTGACGTTATAAAATTTTCTCCCAGGTTTGTTCTGACAGCTCTTTAGGATGTTTATCTAATTAAAGGCTTTCAGAGCAATATGGATAAACATTTTTCATTCTTATCTTCTGTTGTTGTTGTTGTTGTTGTTGTTGTTTTTGTTGATTTGTGTTGTTAAAGTTTGGTTATAAAAAAATATTTTCCCTCTACTTCAGACTTTTTATTACCGATGCATGGCATCAAATCCAAGATAATCCAGCTCGGTTTAAGCTCATAGCACTATAAAATGTAGAAAGGTTCATGCAGGGTGAATGCTTACAGTCTGTACAGCATTACATTGCTTTTAAGTTAAGAAGGATAATAACTGCTGGATTTTCAATAGTTCTCTTGTTCTCTTTTTTCCCTACAGGGGACACTCTTTACTACAGATTCGTGTCAGACATGAGTAATACAGAGTGGGGCTACAAATTCACTGTGACTGGTGGACATCGTGGACGTTTCCAAACTGGTCAGCATCTCCCCTCTCTCTCTCTCTCTCTCTCTCTCTCTCTGTCTTTCTATTTTTAGTAAAATACCTTCCAGATCTGGTCAATTTCCATTACAGTTGTTTAACCCAATACTAGCTCTGCCTCCCCTCCTGTGTGTGTGTGATTGATTACTCCAGTCATTTTTTGGACCAGCAGCAGGTGCACGCTCCTCACCTGCGCCCTCACCACTTTTAATTATCAAACTAATAGACTCGTGCACCTTTGTGCCCCATCGCTGGAATTCTGGTTCTGTCTATAAATATCAAATAGCTTTTTTTTTTTTTTTTTTTTTTCATCATGCGCGGTGTAAATGCTTTGTTTATACGGAAAGCTAAAGTCGTTTATCTCAGGCAGGAGGAGAATTAAGGTAATCTTGGCAACGCAGACTTTTCCGTCGCCTTTGAGGTAAATAGTGGAAAATGAGTCGTGATGCAGAAAAGGACAGTTCCTAGCACAGGATGGTGCCTTGTTCATGTCTCTGGTTTTAGAAAGTGCTGTTGTTAACAGAACAAGCTCTTTTGATGAGGGGGAACAATGTTACCATCCTGAACTTTTTCTTTCCATTTCGCTGGTTGTGTAATCCAAACATCAAGGGCCTCAGTATAAATATTTCAGGTTACCGTCCAGGAGCACTTTCACTCACTCACTCCTTCTCTTATACTTCTTCGCTTATCCTGTTCAGAGTTGCGGGAAGCCTCGAGCGTATCCAAGGGGGATTCGCGGCATGAGGCAGGGTAGACCCTGAATGGGGTTCCAATCCATCGCAGGGCACACAATCACACAATTAATTCGAAAACGCCAGTTAGCCTACTCTGTATGTCTTTGCACCTGGAAGAAACCCACCAAGCATGGTGAGAAACGCCATGAAGACCGACCCAAGGTTGGACTTGAACCCTCGACCTTGGAGGTGCAATGTGCCAAGTTGCTAACCGCTACGTCATCTGCTGCTTCCAGAAGCATGTTGTACATATTTGGCAAAAAAAAAGGAAATAAATAATAATAATAAAAATGCTAAGCCAGGTTCTTTTAGATTCCAAATGAATCCCATATCAAATGAAGACTTTAATAGCACTTAATCACAAACTGATTGTGTTCCTTTTCCATTGCCAAACAACCCGAACATAAGTAAGACTTACTTTGTCTACCCATCCTGCCCAAGTACAGTGTGAGTCAAGGTCATGCTCACTAGTCAAGAGAATCGCTCTGATGATGTGTCTGGCTGGAATTGCGTTACGGATAAAAATCTTCATGATTAGTCAATATTTGAATTTGACATTCGTAATTGACGTCTATGCTTTGTTTCCCCCCCCCCCGAGCGCAGGTTTCGAGATCCTGAAGCAGATGTTGGCCGACGAGCAGGCTCTCTCCCATCTGCCGCTGGCAGACATCTGGGAATGGCAGGTGGGCGTGGCCTGTCGTCAGACAGGAAGTCAGCGTCTGAAGGCGATTCACCTGCTCCTGCGGATACTGCAGTGTCCTACTCGGTGGTATGTGTTAGTTATAGCTCGCTCTCTCTCTCTCTCTCTCTCTCTCTCTCTCTCTCTCTCTCTCTCTCTCTCTCTCTCTCTTTTTTTCAATTTTTTTCATTCAGTCATAACACCATTGATAAATGTTTTAAAAGAACACAGGACATGGTTTAGGTTCCCTACTAATCTGCGAAGCGACGCGTATTTGCTCTGTAATTTAATCACTGGAAGCCCTGCTCTGCCAACGCTGCAGCATGACGGTATATTACACAGAGGCCGGCGAGATTTCCATACAGCACCTGATAGATTTGCATCTGCTAGTTCAGGCTCGTTTAAATGGTTGTGAATTCCGAAATTAGCGCTGATGTGCCTTAATAAATCGCTTTAAAAATGCCATTCATACTGGATTCTTTGCTCAAATGCACTCGTAGAACATACATTAGTCAGCCATAACATTAAAACCACTGACAGATGGCAGAAGTGAATGGCATTGATGATCTCATTATAGTGGTACCTTTATTAGGGGGAGGATATACTAGGATGTTCAGCCAGTTTTTTTGTGATGCTGGACAGACATACGGATGTGCAGACATACAGACAGTCTGGTTTTGGGTCCTTCTGTGTATGAAACATAAAGATAACATAAAAAGAGTGAGTTCTGACCGACGTACATACAAAACATTTCTGTTATTTATATAGATAGCATATCAGATCAGTACGGTTTGTGGTCTGTCAGTCTAAGGGGGTTTCAGTAAGCTACCGAAAGTGGAAACAGCAACAAACAGGTGAAAGAAATATACAGTAGTGTATATATGATATGTTCGATTTGTTGTATCATGTTTTTGACACCAAGTGGGAAAATGGTTTTTAGCAGAATTTTTTACAGATATCATCTGACGCCTAATTCCAAATGATTATGTACATTTCTTTACCTCCATCATTCAGCGAGACTCATGTAGCTAAAATGGTTGAAATGGTAGCTGGAACACCAAGTAGGTACATGGTGTGAAAGATTGAATAGTATTTGTACAGACATTCAATTTGAGTCTAATATTGACTCTTTAATAAAGCTGTTTGAACAGCTGTAATGTACGCCTTTGTCATTTAGCAACTTCTTTGTATTTTAAAAGTGTAAAAAGTATAAAGCAAATCCTACTGTAAAATATTAAAATCTCAAGGTTGTTGTTGTAAATACAGGTATCAACCCTTAATCACATTGTATTTTTAAAAAATACACGTTATTGTTTCCCCCTCATTGAGAATACTTCTTTTTTTTTTTTTTTTTTTTTTTTTTTTTTTTTATACTTCTGGAAGTATTCCAGGCGTCGTCTGACCTTCAGTCTATATTTTTTATGAGACGTTAACACTTAAAGTTTGGACAACCCCTTCATTTTTACTGTTCAGCCAGAACAATGGAGTGACACATGCTCCAATCTTGTGTCACCGGTGTTTGACGAGTGGTTAACATTAACAACAGGTGAAAACATCTCCGAGGGAAAGTTACTGCACCGCATTTTCGAGACATTTCCTCTAGTAATTGCGTGATTACGGCGTTCGGTGCGTGTTCGAGTCAAGCTGGATATTCCTGCTCTGGTCATGGTGAGTAAGGAAAGGCGGGGTCAATAAATGGGCGTGGCTTAGAGGTTAGAGATTATGTCACTCCACTTTGCAGATGAACGACAAATGACCGTTTCAGATGTATGCCAGGCAGCACCTGAAAAGGGAATCCTGGAAGAAGAAGAAAAATGCATTGGGCGAAATTCACAAACAATAGATTAAGTAAAAAATTAAAACACTATTTCTCTGTATAATCCACTGCTACACTGATGCACTTATCCCAGTGTTTCACTAGTGCTTGGATGCCATCAATGTAGAACGTTTTCTCAGGACACCAGAGCCGTGACCAGACTGCCTTAAACTCCAGCCTCCCAGGAACTCCTTTAATGGCCCAAACATGTGGAAATAGCTTTGTAGCGAGGTCAGGACTGTACAGGGGGATGTGGCAAGAACTCCCCGCCAAGTTCCTGTAACGTGCAAGTGGTGTCAGTGATTATTGTATGGTTACCACAGACATATGGGTCTCATCCGCAAGTTGGTGACAAGTTATTTATCTATCTGTCTATCCATGCTATTTAAGTTCACCTCTGACAGGATCAGCCTCCTTTAAAAAAAAACGTTTGCACCATTCAAATGTTTTACTGAGTCTTCATCAGTATACTGTGCTTGAAAATGTCAATCACCAGAAATTTCATCACCAGTCCCCGGTTTAACTTGAACGCACCTCATATTTGCATTTGATTATCTGATACTGATTATTTATTTTCCTTTTCCTATTTAGCAGCTGGCAGTGTGTGTGCGTCTATAAGACTAGAGTTCCATCATCACCCCATGTAGTCCATAGCCATCCAGAAAGATGTGAAATACTCAGTTAATAAGTTTTATTTTGTGTGTGTGCATGTGCCTGTGCTTTTAGATTTACAAAGCTTTTGCTTTTGCATAAAACACTGGCATGCTTCCTCCCTTGATTGTTGCCATGACGATGGGTTCACATGCCAGTGAGACGATTTGCATGTTTTCCATGGTGTCTGGACTCCAGGACACGATCATCCCCAACAGGCTGTGTGTGTGTGTGTGTGTGTATATACTATGTGGGTACTGTGTGAGAGTGTGTTTGAGTGCGTGTTGATCTAAAATGAGAATATTATGGTCTGTGGTGTGAGATAAATAAGAGGCTGCAGGAATAGGCCATGCAAATGGCTCCCTGCCCACCTGTGGCTGAAAATGATGCAGCAGTCCGCCAGAGCACTGAATTACAGTGGATGACTGTGACTATTAAAGACAGAATGATCTCATTCTTTTTACTCTCTCTGTGTATGTGTGTGTATATATGTGTGTAAGAGTATTCGTATCTATGTACCCATCTGACCTCATGCACAAACACTACATGGTGTGTGTGTGTGTGTTTATGTTCTCCTGCTGTTGGATTTTGCCATTTGAATGCTAATCCAAATTTTCATAATATTTGCGTGTTTGACGGGAGATCCCATATCCCACTTTCACTCCCCTAACGTACGATTTAATGTATTTTTAAATTTAGAAATAGATGACCTACAATAGGGAAATATGTTTGCTGTTTGTACCATACTTTTTTGTTAAAGATAAAAAATTACAGCTGCAAGCACCAATTTAAGGGCCATGCATTATCCACTCCTCCGCTTAATGATGATGAAGACCAGGGCCCGTATTCACAAAGCTTCTTAAGCCTAAAAGTTGCTCCTAGTGATGAAATTCTAAGAAAATTCTTAGAATT
>JAQMYL010000017.1:8997264-9066244 GCA_030014365.1 Clarias pachynema | reverse complement strand
ACAGCATCACCCGGGAACCGAACCAGCGATCTCCGGATGATAGGGCGAGCGCTTTACCACTGCGCCACTCGGAGGCCCAGTTTTTTCAAATCTATGAAATAACATATGGAATTATGTAATTAACTAACAATAACAACAGTCGGTTGTTATTTTAAGACATGAAAGTCAGCTGTTCTGGAATAGTTCTTGCAAGAAAAGTATTGTCAAGTACATTTCTAAAACCTATCAAGCACCACGATGAAACTGGCTCTCATGAAGACCAACACCAGGAAAGCAAGACCAGAACTTAACCTCTGCTGCAGTTTTATATAGTGCGTTCAAAAAGTCCCTCCGCAGCGGCCGCGTAGAGTAGCTTAGGGGAAAGTGTTGGACAATAAAACTGAAACACTAGCCAATTTAGTGTTGGAGGTTTCATGGCTAAATTCGACCAGCCTGATGGCTAATCTTCATCGATTGCACATTCCATCAGTAAGAGCAGTGTGAAGGTTTAATTAGCAAAGTAATAGCACAGATTTGTTTAAAATATTGCAATGCACACAACATTATGGGTGACATATCGGAGTTCAAATTGTTGGTGCGCGTCCTGCTGGCGCATCTGTGACCAAGACAGCAAGTCTTTGTGATGTATCAAGAGCCACGGTATCCACGGTAATGTCAGCATACCACCAAGAAGGACGAACCACATCCAACAGGAGTAACTGTGGATGTAAGAGGACGCTGTCTGAAAGGGATGTCCGGGTGCTAACCCAGATTGTATCCAAAAAACACCACAATAAAACCACAGCTGCCCAACTCACTGCAGAATTAATTAAATGTGCACCTCAACTCTCTTGTTTAAACCAAAACATAAGTGTTTATGAACTCATAATTGCAGAAAATGGCAGATTTTATTTATTTAATCCTGCACAAGCAGGATTCACTGCCCTGCCACGTTTCAGCCTTTACACTTACTGTACGTCTCGATGAGTGTCATGTGATCAGGAAGAGCCGGCTTGTGGCTGGGAATTGCCGGGTGAGCAATTTGGAGAGAAAAACCGAGGGAGGCGGGGGAATTCGCCAGCGAGGTAATGCTGCAGAAGTGGGAAGTAGTACGGCATTTCACGACCTCCTTTTGATCAATCAAAGAGTGTGTGATGTCACTTGCTGTAATTGTGGTTGAGAAGACTTTCCTGACTTTCAGAGTAGAAATTATAGTTTGATATATATTTTTTTTTTATTTATGGACTAATAAATTGATTTTAAGTCAGATTGAAAACTCAGTACTGTCAGTACAGACTGTACAAACTCGGCTTATCCAAAGCTAGAAATGTTGGCACTTCTGGGTCTTTTCAGGATTAGCCATTAAAATCACACCCGCATCATTGAGCCAGTGTGTGTGTGTGTGTATGTGTATAGTATGTGTGTGTATCCGTGTGTGTGTGGGTGGGATGTGGTTAACTCGTATGCTTTTAGTAATTATCCTGCACGGATGTGATCAGAAGAGGTGGGAAGATGAACATGTTGTGTTGTCGCGTACGAACGCGGTGTAGGCTGCACGAACGCACCGGAGTGTACCGGTCCGTATCCGCAGCCTGCACTTACTTTAGTTTTGGCTCGTGAAATTGTTTTTGTCAGGGCGTATTTATTTATTCCTACGCCAGAAAAAAAAATCTGAAGTGCACATTTACAACCGAGCGGCTGATGGCTGCGTAGGTGTTCTCAGGAGCACAGGTGTGTTTAAAACACTCAGATGTATAACCTGCAAGACTTTGCTTAATTATCGCTCTCGTTGTTTCTCTCGCCTTTTCCCTTATGTCCTTTCTCTCTTGTTCTTTATCACGCAGGCCCTGAAGAACATCGCCGCCATCAGCCTGGCCATCAATTACCCAAATAAATCCACTAGACTGCTGAATGTTTCTCCATGAGACTGGGAAAGGCGGTGCAGTGTGTGTGTGTTCTCCATCTCTGCCTTAAAGCAGGCAGGTAAAAGGTGCATCAGGAAAGCCCGTTCTCTCTCTCTCTCTCTCTCTCTCTCTCTCTCTCTCTCTCTCTCTCTCTCTCTCTCATTCATTCACGCTCACACACCTGCAGCATATGCAGCGTCTTCCAGAAACCAGAGCCCTCCTTTTATCAAAGAAGGGACACGGCGAGAAGAGATCTCCTTGTTTTAATGTCATTTTAGTCAAAGAGCTTCGGGTGACCCGAAGACCTCGAGAACATCCTTTATTCCTGTTTTTTAATTATTATTATTATTATTTAAGGCCCTTTTTCATTTCTTACCTGAAACAGCTCCAGTGCTGAAATCAGGGCAGCGGTGCCGCGTGCCAAATCCGCCATGGTTTTTCCTCAACAATGTCGCTCTTTCCTCCCTTTACTTACGCTCCTCTTTTTCAAGCACACCTCGGGCGAGACAATCGATCATCCTGAAAGCAGGTCACCTCTCGCCATTTCGGCCCTAAAAATACAAACGGCCCACACAGCCTCATCCGTCAGAGCGGCCCGAGACTTCAGCCCAACCGGCGATGGTCTCCGAGTCGCTGAGACGCCACCGAGAGTCGCTCGAACCTCTTATTCTCAGCTCGACTAAAACGACTGTAACAGAAAATAGCTTGATTTTTTTTCGTTTTGTTTTTTTTTTATATTGTGAATGTTCACATCACATGTATACTGTTATATATTGATATACATGACACTGATATATCCATCACTTGAAACCTCACATTCTTACACAACTGGGATGTTGGTTTGATGTGTGCCATAGGCACCTGTAGCCTTAAAGCGATCAGTTTAACGGTGGGTTTAGAATAAGGGACTGCTCCGGGCATGGGAATTAAATCATCTTATAGGTTTTTTTTTTTGGTTTTTTTTTTTTATAAGCTGCTTATTTTATTGTATTTTTTTTTCGTTTTGAAGAATTAGATGAATGAGATTAGGCGAGTTGATATTGTTAATTTATAGAGTGACACGGTGGAGGGAGGTTTACAGGTGGTTGTTGTTTTTTTGTTTTGTTTTGTTTTTTTTGAGTTTGTTTGTTTTTCCATTGCATAGGACATCAAAAATCAGATGTGCGATCAAGTCCATGTTTAGTTAATTTTAATTTTTTCGCATTTAACCTAACTAGAAAAAAAAGACCAGAAAGTCATTGACACCAAAGAAACTTCTTGCCTAAAAAAAAAAGCAAACAAAAAAACATCATTTTAAAGAACGAGGGATTTTCCAGAAGGTACAGTAACGCTGGTCTTCTAACAGGATAATGGATGATCCAATACTAGACATTAAGGCGTTTGTCATCGCTGATTAAAGATTAGTTTAAGGAATTTTAAAGGACTGGCGTTGAGGTTAAACACCGACCCTTTAGTCTCGCTAATTTTGTTTACACATACAAAAAAAAAAAAAAAACATACTCACAGAGCGTTAGCCGCTTTCGGTGCCTAAACTCCACTTTGAAGATGGCTGCCAAGTAGACGTTCAGTCTCTCCAAGCCTCAGATCTGAATAAATTTATGTGCCTATGTTTGAAATGAAGCAATCTTGATTTGTCATGTCATTTATAAAAGAACCGTTATATTTTTTAAAATGAAAATTCTATGGGTTTAATTTGATTTTTCTTTTTCATTTTATTATTATTATAATAATAATTATTATTATTTTCACGAATGTCATCCTTGTTTGTATTTGGTTCATCCATTATGTGCTTGATGTTTCATGTGAATTAAAATCGACATGAATGTAAATAGTTATGTATTATAATGGTAATTGCACATACAGGATTAAAAAAGAAGAAGAGAGATTTCATATCGACTCACTCCCCATAATGAATCCAAATTATTTAATATATTCTGGGTTAAAATGTAAACTTGATTTTTGTATGTCATGGCACTTGGATTAAAAAAAACAACAAAAAAAAACTGTTTTTAATTAAAGTGCAGTTAATGCTTCATGGCTTTCTGTTTTTCTTTTTTTATGTTTAAATTAATTCAGATGCATTAATAATTGGTATTTTGTTTGTCGGGATGCATCGATACAGATACTAAACCTTTAGTATCGAATATGCGTGGATGTCACAGCATGTTTTAGTGTAGTGTGTGCACAGTTTAATGCACCTTGATGATCACTGATTAACCTAATGATGTTCCTATGTTTGTCGAGAAATACGTCCAGATCACTGTCGTTCTCGTGTCAGGTGTTGCTTAGGATGGCAACTTGCAATAGGTTTGAACCACAAACACACACACAGTCTAACCTGGTATCAAGTATTGGTTCTGAACTGGAGCATTTTAGTGAGTAGGAGTGCGTACAGTATAATCAGACTGATACATGATACCAGTGTCAGTATCTATGCATCCCTATAATTTTGTTTGTCAGAGATCACTGGTAATTTGCTAAGGTTTTTATTCTCGTCTCAGTTTTTCCTTTATGTCTCACTGATGTGTGTGTTCAAGTTAAGCAAACATCATGTTCCACCCTTTAAAACAACATCTCGTATCCACTGCAAATAATCATCTATGCCACCGTTTGTGCCCTCCTAGAATGTCAACCATCTGTTGCTTTTTACTATTGTTGTCCCTCCATCCTCTATAGTATTACATGTCACTTGGTTTTTGTTTTTTTTGTTTTTGTTTTTGCCTCCTCTCTCTTTTTTTTCATATCCTGGAGGTTCACACACCCACACTCTTGCAGAATTAAACGCATTCTTCATCACCTGAATGAATGTGTGCATCTTTCCTTCAGCCGATCTCATTCGTCCTTCCCGTGCCTCGGTTTCTCTCTCACTACTGGTCTCCCACTCTCTTATCTCTCTCCCACTTTTTTCTCCATCCATGCATAAAAGGTGGACGGTGGACATGTTGCAGTATAGCCCAGACCCGATGATGATGAGGATGGTGTTTGGAGAGATAAAAGCTGAGGGGGAATATATTGGATAAGATGCTGATGATTCAGTGCAGTACTGCACTCAAACAGCCTCCACATCTCTGACTCAGCGCTGCTCTCTCTCTCTCTTTCTCTTTCTCTCTCTCTCTCTCTCTCTCACGCCCTCTCTCCCTCCCTTTCACTTACTAACTGTCCTGGCCATTATGAGAATTTGAGAATACAGTGGGTTGGGGATGGTGATTGTCAGCAGAAGGGAATCTATGCTGGTGGGTTTGAATGAATTCGAAATAACCTATAACACTATGACAGTGAAATCTTGCTTACAGCACCAACACTTTGACAAATATCACCCGGGGAAAGGAGGAGGAATGCAAATGTTTGAGTGATTCAGCTTTGAACAGGATTAGTCGTGGTTTTTCAGAGTTATTCATCTTTTGCGTGAGTTTGGGGGTCATTTCGTAAGCTAAGCAGGCAACATGGGCTCTGAACCTCCACCTTCGATCAATTACCATGCTCTTCAATCCGATTTAACTATCGTATTGGTGCATGGATATACATTTGTAATCCATAGTTGTCCATGACTATAAGACAAACACTGAGCATTCATATTGTTTGAGTGAAATAACATACCGGTGTATGGCGAAGGTGTAAATATCTAAATGAACTGTGTCAGAGCATCTCCAAAACAGCACGTATCGTTGAGTGTTCCTGGTATGCAGTGCTTAGTGTTTACCAAAAGTGGTCCCAAGGAAGGACAAGCGGTGAACCAGTGACAGGGTGATTGGCAGCCAAGGCTAATTGATTCCCAGGGGAGCAATGGCTATCCTGTTTTTTCTATTCTCACAGAAGAGCTACTGTAGCACAAATTCCTGAAAGTTGCCATGCAGCTTGCTGTATATATGACTTTGTAGATGCAGACCGGTCATGGTGCCCATGCCACATGGTGTCCGTCACTGAAAGCACCTACAATGGGCATGTGTGCATCAAAACTGAATCAATGGTGGCCTGGTCAGAAAAATCTTTCACACCGTGTGGACAACTGGGTGTATGTGCATCGTTTACTTGGGAAAGAGATGGCACCAGGATGCCTTATGGGATGAAGGCAAGCCAGTGAAAGTGGTGTGATCCTCTGGGCAATGTACTATTGGGAAACCTTGGGTCCTGGCAAACATGTTGACATTACTTTGGGACATACCACCTACAGTACCTAAACTTCATTGCTGACTAAGTACACCCCTTCATTAACACTGTATTGCCTGATGGTGGTGGCATCTTGCAGCAGGATAATGCACACTTTTCACAGCGCAAAAGTGGTTGAAGAATGGTCTGAGGACCATTATAAAGATTCTCTAAATTCCCCAGATCTCAAGCATTTGTGGGATATGTGGGACAAAAAAAGTCCAATCTATGCAGGACCCACACATCTTGGGGCCAGATACTCCATGAACGTGTCTTGTGGACTTCAGGAGTTCATACCTCTATGGGTCAGAACTGTGTGATGGCACAGGGGGAACCAGGTAGGTTTAATGTTATGGATGATGGAGTGTATATGGTAGATACACTCCAGAAAGCATATAAAGATTTATTAAATTTATTTGTTTTCTAAGAGCTAGTATCAAGAATCAAGGTGCTTTTGGTTTATGGTACTGTACTGTATTAAAGACCTTTCATTACTCATCACGAGGAACATGCTTGACCAGTTAAAGCAACTTAGATGTACTGCAAAATGTCTTATCATTGAAATATTTGAGTGAGGAATATCCAAATATGGCGCAACACTAAATCGTCTTTTTAAAAAAAGAATCTTCTATTCACAAGATATATGAAAGGTAGTTTTAAGAGGAAGTGAATGCGGTTTCTTTGATATCTGATGTACTGTAGGTAGCTGAACATGAGTTCTCATGAAAATCAATCATTTATAGAAGAGTAGAAGAGATGAAGCTTCAGTAGTTCATATATATATATATATATATATATATATATATATATATGATTTAATTTTGTAATTTTTCATCTTTAAGGACAAACCTTCATTTTTTTTTTTTTACGTGCAAATGTGATTTCTTTATATGTATACACGATGGATGGATGGATTAGTTATATTAAGTTATATTATAGAAAGATATATTACTTTCAACACAGTAACTCTTTCTCGCTGTTTTCATTCTTCCTGTCTTTCGTTTTGTCTCATAAGTAAGGTGAAGGTCTTTATCGCTATGCTGTACCCCTCCCTTGAGTTGAGCTGAAAATGAAACTTTGCGGTTATATCATTTGTCCTTCGAGAGAGTTAAAAAGAGGTTATTGGAGCATCTCTCTTCTGCAGGTGCGCTTTCACGGCGCCGACTCTTCTCTCCTTTTCTTAATTTGTTTCACACACACACACAAGATGAAAGTTACCTCAGCAAATTTGCCATCACTGTGCCCATCCCCCGCTTTCCCACACAACACACACGCCCACTCTTAGAACAAACTTTTATTCACTTTTTTCTTTTTCTTTCACCAAGTACCCAAACTCTGAAGCAGTTCTAATATATAATTTGAAAAATAGTATAAATAACAGTGCTTAATAATTTGTGGCAATGTCTCAGTATATTTATTTGCTCACCGAGACCACATTTTCCCGTGACAGAAATAGTTAGGTGGAAAGCAAAATGCCTGCCTACTTGACATGTGCACTTGAGCACTGTGCGTGTAGTGTACTGTGTGTGAAAATATGGATTCATCATAGTAATGAGACCTACTTCCTGCTTCTCGCCTGAGACGCTAATGGCGGTGGGTGTCATTTCCTGTGAGGCATGCCTGATAATTGGCTTATTTAAATAAGCTGTGAGAATTCTGTCCGACCTTTCAACCCAGATTCTCCAACACGACAGAGATGTTTGATTGCAGAGTAGGAACCACCCGAACCCGATTCGTCTTCTTGTCTTAATCTTATTTGATAACTGGTTTGGTATTAAGGACCATGTGATAATCACTCACTCGGTCACGCGCTTATACCGTCTATACCGCTTTATCCTGTATACAGGGTCACAAGGGGTCTGGAGTCTATCCCAGGAGATGGGGTACACACACACACACACACACACACTACAGGCAATTTGGAAACTAACCTGCATGTCTTTGGACTATGAAAGGAAACCAGAGTACCTGGAGGAAACCCACCAAGCACAGGGAGAACATGCAAACTCGGCGGGAATCGAACCCGGATCCTGGAGGTACTAACCACTAAGCCTGTGGTAATCACGTCGTTACTCTTAATTTAAAACTAAGAGTTTAAATTAGTCTCAGGAGCGCCGAAAGAAACATGGCCTGTCTGGTGCGCTTGCTGCTTGCTGCTGAGCCTGGAAGTCAAGACAGGCACAAATAAAACATTATTCTTCTTGTCATGCTCTTATTTCTCTTTCCATTTCTCTACTATTGACTGTCACAAATGCTTCCACTGGAACTAATGAAATAAGAGACAGTTGGGCACTCGGACTGATCCAAGAACTTAAAGATTTTCTTCTTTCTTTAAAAATATGGTTCCTATTCAGTGATCCAATATACCCAAGAGATCAACTCGCTGCCAAGATGGTAAGTCTATTCAAAACCAATAACACTCCCAGATGATTATTAGTAATACTTTTTCTTAAGGGTAACTGTGTAATAACTCTAACCACAACAGACATAAATCTCATGATTTTAATAAGGCTCTGTTTAACTGCTGTCAGCTGTAAGCCTGTAAGTTTGTAATAATAATAATAAAAAAAAAAGAATCCCAGCAATTCATATTCCCAAGGTTGGGAAGGATCGTGTTACTATCTTGTCTAACAGTCAGAATCATTTTGTACAATTAAGGGCATCTGTGAGCTCCTGAAGAGTTTAGTAAAAGCGTCCTGTGATTTAGCAGCAACAGGAGTTCGAGGTGTCTGACTTCATGTGTGTCAGAGGAAGCTGCTGTTAGTCTTCACCCTTGCAGTTTAGTAGCTGATGTGTAACAGAGGAGAGCGAGCTAGTGACTGGGATCAATCAATCAATATTTTTTATACTCACATTATATCAAAGTCAGAATCTGATGGAAAAAAAACGACAGTAATTTACAATCATTGAAAATCTGCATGACTGTCACAAGGTTGTTCTAACTTCAGTTATGTTCTAAAAGTTTAAGACAAGAACTGCGAGGAAGGAAGCATAAAAAGATAAGAGAAAGAATGTGACCCCACTGTGTGTGTGTGTGTGTGCGTGCGTGCGTGCGTGTCTGTGTGTGTGTGTGTCTGTGTGTGTGTGTGTATAAGTTTAAATTTGCTGATGAGTGTGCTCTGTAATTAAGCTTGGTTTATGACTAACCACAAACAGTCCCTAAACTCATGTCGGAAACTCTACCATCAGAAATACAGTTGAAAGGCAATTGGTGCGACTGATAACCAGAAATCTGCACAGGCTACAGTGTGGCTCTTAAGTCCCTTAAATCAATTAAAGAGGGGTCGTCCAATCAGCTTTTCCAAAACACGTTTTATTCAGTGTTGTATTGTTAGTTTCTTGGGTCTAAAATGAAAAGAAACATATAAAAATTTCATAGGATTTCAAGGATGAATGCCTGCGGATGCCAACCTGTACCTGACTCATTTATTTTTTCCTGTATGTGCATCATCATACTGTACATACTGTACAGTAGCATTTTTAAAAAGTGTTATATGAGTGTTAATGGCTTCCCCTACAGTTTTACAGAATACTTTTGAATTTTATGTCGAATCCTTTTATGCAGGTGGAATGGTGGCTTAGTGGTTAGCACTGTCGCCTTGCATCTCCAGGGTCCGGGTTTGATTCCCACCTCGGGTCTGTGTGCATGGAGTTTGCATGTTCTTCCCGTGCTTGCTGGGTTTCCTCCGGGTACTTCGGTTTCCTCCCACAGTCCAAAGACAGATTGGCCTGATTGGCATTCCCAAATTGCCCGTAGTGTGTGAGCGTGTATGGTTGTGTCCTGCCATGAATTCGCACCCTGTCCAGGATGTACCCAACCTCGTACCCTAAGTCTCCTGGGATAGGCACCAGGCCCTCCGTGACACTGTATACAAGATAAAGCAGTATACACGATGAGTGAGTGAGATCCTTTTATGTATTTTTCATTGGATGACTATTGTAATTTGGTTGCATCAACGCTACGATGATGTTTGATGTTAAGAAACATTGTTTTTGTAAGTTAGACTAATTTTGATAAAATGATATTGAGAATATTTTGAATGAATAACCAAAACACAAAGTACAAAAGTTTAACCTTTATTTGAAGCATTTATTCGATTAACATCCATTCGCACAACAGCCCTCCACATCCATGCTCATTTAAGTTTCGAACAGGGTTTAGAATTCCGATTGGACACAACAGCTTCCCACACACAGCGTGTGTTTCTCATGTCACACATCTCTTAGTGTTCAAATCAGAGGGGCTTTCAGAAATATTACTACAGTATATGGTGCACATGATGTTTGAATGCACATTTACGCATGTTAACAGTAAGCAAACATTGCTGTCACTACAACAACTGGAGTTTGAGACAAGCTCAGGTCATCATTTTGGTATTTATTTGGTTTTGCAAAATCGTTTTTGCCACAATGTGTTCTGGGGATTCGTTCACCGTTAGTCAGCATTGTTCAGACATCATTTCATCAAAATAATTCTAACTTTCAAAAAACTTAATACAGTGGTATCTCGGCATACAAATTCAATCCGTTCCGGAGGTAAGTTCTTATGATGAAATTATCGCATTTTGCCACAGGAAATAATGTAAATGCAGATAATCTGTTCCAGCCACCCAAAAATATTACCAATATTACCAATTTCCAACACTATAATCATATTTGCATATAAAAAGAATCAAAATATTTGGAAAATACATTTAAATAAAGGAAAATATGAAATAAATAGACATTAAACCTCACTTAACCTTAAATTATGATTCCTTATGGCACCACCTGCTTTAAATACGAACCTGAAAGTGGCTCCCTTTTCTTCTTGCTACCGTCTTTGCTAACATTCTTGGGACCCATGGTGCTACAGTATGTCTTCATTAAATCTGGCACAAAACA
The DNA here is from genome assembly GCA_030014365.1 of Clarias pachynema. Classification (NCBI taxonomy): domain Eukaryota; kingdom Metazoa; phylum Chordata; class Actinopteri; order Siluriformes; family Clariidae; genus Clarias; species Clarias pachynema. The sequence continues at coordinate 9,055,331 of JAQMYL010000017.1, read as the reverse complement.
CACTTTGCTTGGCTTTCCAGTGGCACAAACCACTTTTTGAACTTGCTCGTATGCCTAAAATGCTTTGTATACTGAGGCAAATACTTAAGGCCAAATTTTGTAAGGCGGGGCATTTGGAACTGTACCAACATTGTTCCAATGTCCAAAACGTTGCCTAGTTAACATCTCAATGGTTTGATAATCAAAAATTCCCACTGGGAATGTCTTTAAGGTTGTTTAATTTGGGTTCTCATGAAAACAAATATTAATATGAATGTCTCTGTTTAAACGTCCCTCAGAGGGACAAAACCAAGAACCCTTAGGTTCTCGACAGGACCTGTAATAAACTAAACATTACAAGCTCTGACTCATATAATGATTAGTTTTATTTTTACATATAGCACACTGTGTGAATTCCCCCGCAGAAATCATTGCTTTTGGTTATTGACAATAATTCACACCTTGAAGATTTATGTTGCCACCTGTTGAATTCCAGAATGCTTATACTTGTAGGAGATGTAGTGAGTGGGAGAGAAAGTCTTTTCATTTATTTATTTTTTTATTTGTAGAGTTTTAGTAGGCAGTTGAGTGTCAAAGATTAAGAAGATTTTATTCCTGGTCTCATTTTAATCTTTTTTATGTAACAACACTTATTTCTTCTCTTCCAGACCAACGCTTCTCAACCTGCAAGCTGTACCACTAAAGGGACCATCAATATTCCCTGATTATAATATAACAGGTTAAAAAAGAACATTTTATTATAGTGTAATTAGACCTGTTCAAGAATAAACCAAATTTAATGTGATATGCTTCATTATAATTGCTGTAACGTTTGCCAGTAAACAATTGCTCATGGACCTCAGATTCACCAGGGACTAAAAAGTGATTAGACATCTCATAAACTCGGTGCATTGTTATGGCAGCTTACACAAGAAACAAACTGACAGAGCAGATAGGGGGGAAAAAAACAAAAAAACATGGACAGCTGAATGATTTTGCCGAGAGCGTACTCGTTCATGAGCTACCAAACTGTTGCTTCTTCTGTTTAATGAAGTCGATTAGATGCAATGGCTTATTAAAGTCATTCATCTTCTGTGCGTTATTGCTCCATTAGCAGCTCGTATGTTTGTCCTCACTTTCCTGTGCCAAAGATAATCATTATAAACCACAGGCATTATTGTTAACCATATGGCTTTGGGTAGAAACCTGGCTTGTGTGCCGATTTCAGCCTACCCGCATCCTACCTTTCAATATTCTTTAACATAAAATGACAAAAATGTCCCAAGTTCAAATTACTGTACACATTTCTCCTAGAGATTTTTTCCCCTTATTTTCTTACCTTTTCAGCTCTCACTTGAGCCATTTAGGTCCCTTAAGGGCACGGGGGGAAAAATTTAAATGCCGCCCCCCAAGACAACCACAAATACTCAGTCAGAAAAACAGGGGCACCTCGCGGGCATTAACTCATCTACTATACTGTAGGTACACCCTAGAGAGAATTCCATCTCATTTCCTCGCATCCTGAGAAGCCTATAGGGCACCCAAATCACATATTCTCCGTATTCTTTACTAGAAGCTCACCCTATAGGGCACTTCATCACCTTTCCATGCACAAGTATTGCATTTGGAGAACGCCCAGGGACTTCCATTAGATCAGTAGGGTAGTTCATGACATTCTCTCAAACCCTAGACACAATTTTATTTTATTAGAGGTGCCTTTAGGGCACTTTGTTCAACCATGGGGGTCAAAAGGAGTCACGCTGTGTATTGAGTCTGCTAGTGTTATATAGAGATATACTTCATTCATAATCTTGTAAATAATTAATGAAAATCATAATGCCTAATATTATACAAATGATCCCAGACGTCTGAATATTTATAAGCCCTATTTACATTTTTATATGAAATTTTGCTATTTGCATTTTGTACCAAAAGTATAAAACTGCAGCAAATGCTTATGCAGCCTTAATGCACCACTACCTAAGTACATTGCAGTGTCTAGTAAGAAAGGAGACTGGCAGCGTGTGTGTGTGTGTGTGTGTGTGTTTGGGTGTGTGAGTGTGAGTGTGTGTGTGTGTGAGTGTGAGTGTGAGTGTGTGTGTGTGTGTGAGTGTGAGTGTGAGTGTGTGTGTGTGTGTGTGTGTGTGTGTGTGTGTGTGTGTGTGTGTGTGTGTTGCAGCATCCATCCATAGTAGCAATAAACCCTTGCAAAGGTCAATTACGTTCCTACAGCACTGCGGCAAATCAAAATGAAACTGGGGTAAAATGTATAACAAAAGATGTTTCGAAAGGACAAAAGGTGAGGACAGGAGTAGAGTGCTCTAAAACTTCTAAAACAGAGTGGGCTGGTCAGAAAATCTACGAAGCAGGTTGTGTAATGAAGATAGACAGAGATGATGACAATGTGGGTTAGGCTAAAAGACGGTGAGAAGAATATAAAAGCAGCGTGCATGGTCTTAAGGTATATTCAATTCCAGTCGTGGGTCCCGCAGCAGTAATTGGTTCTGCATGGTGGTCATGACCTTCACCATAATGTCGTGAGTGTAGGTAGACACACACATTCTCTAAGCAATAACCATTTCACAGTAGAGAGATTCATTTTCTGACTACTTTTTAGAGTCTTAAGAAGAAATGGTTTCACTTTAGTGGCTCGCTATTGACTCTAAAGGATGATTCTTACCTTTAAAATGCAATCATGGTACGTAATTACAGCGTAAGGACCTCTAGGCTGTAGTACCTTGATTGCACTTAAATGTAAGAATCATACTTTCAAAACTCACAACAGTCTGTGGGAACTGTACACACAATCATTCATGAGCACCACTAATTCACTAATTTTGGGAGTCATTGCCACAGTTCATACAGTCCTGATCTCGCTCCAAGCCATTTCCACATGTTTGGGCCACTAAAGGAGTTCCTGGGAGGCCAGCGTTTTAGACGTAAAGCAGGCGGTCTGATCAGGGCTCCAGTTTACTGACAAAACTTTCTACCTTGATAGTATGCACACACTACTGGATTGTATAAAGAATTAAAGGTAATTTTTACTCTTATAACTGTGTTCTGTTATTCTGTACAATCAAAACCCGGTATGACTAGAACACCCAGTATATATTAACACATATTATACTACAGTGCTGTTGATGTTTGTTTGTTTTTAGTCTGGTAATTAATATTCTATAATTAAGCTGTAATTAAAATCGCAGGTTTATATTTATTTCAAAAATCGTTTCTACACTGATAGCTACTAAAACCTCAAAAGTGAGATTACTGATATACTGTAGTGACATTTTGTGACATCTGTTTTAGTATTTTTGGAGGGAGTCTCCAGTGTTAGTGCTTTATAACAGTCAGAGCTAAAGCTTTAAAACATTAGTATAGAGAGCTTTATGGAACACAATCTGGCTATTTTTTTGTCTTTTTAACTTCAAGAGAGAAAGGCTGCTGAAGGGTTTGAAAGTTTCACATACAGTAAGTGGAAACAGGAACTAGCTCGTTTTGTAGCTGTTCCACAGCATTAACTGTAACTACTGTACGAATAGATAAAGGGTATGATTTGTTGTTCTTAAATAGGTAAATACGGTTTCTTCTTTCAGAAAAATGCTGGGGTATAAGGGGAATTAAACACTCTGGGACATTATATTATTATTATTATTAATAATAATCCAGCACAGGAATCGAACCCTCAACCCTGAAGGTGCAAGTCTACAGTGCTAACCAGTAAACCATTGTGCCAACCACACACATGCATTTTGAGAAAAATGGTCAATTCAGTCGTGAGTAGATTTATCTCTGTATATTTTTACATATTTTTATAAAAATATATTATAAAATATATCCTTATACTGTAGGTATTCTCACTGTTATTTATCTGTCATAATATAACACCTTTAAAGATCTTGATTACAACCTAAAGTAATCAACATGTACAAAAAGTCATGATCTAGATTTGCACTCTAAAAGCATCGGTTTTGGGTTTTCAAAAGCCTTTGACTGCTTTTCTTTCTTTTTTTTTTCAGACAAACCTGGCAACATTGCAACTGAGGATGCATTTATATTCTTTAACTTTGTAGAACAAAGATGTAACTGCATAGCATTTTTTGTCTTAAAGTGAAAAATGGACTGGAAAAAAAAAAAAAAGGTTTAGATACACAGACCTTGGTACCTTGGCCAAGGCCTCTCTTTTCACTTACCCATAAAACAGGTTAGGGAACTACTTAACTGTCCTGACTAATGCCTTAATTTACCCAATTAAACCCACTAGCTGGTGTTGTATTGATCTGTTTCAGTAAATGGACCAGAGTGAATCAGTGTTAATGGACGCCGGTGTGCTTTCGGCTCGTTCCGGTACACAGCAGCCTTCATTCACCGAAAAAGAGCGGGAAACCTGACACTCGATTTATCTGAGGACGTCGTAAGACGATCGACTTCACCAGAGAGCGTAGGAAAAGATGAAAGGCGTCACTACATATTTCATACACTCAATTTCTCTGTTCTTTGTGACTGACACTGAAGGGAAGCAGAGCGGGCCGACTTCGTAAATCTTTAATTCTGTTAGAACAGGAGCACATGGAACGTTAGCATAGCGCTAATGAGCTAAATAATATAAAATTATAACATTATTTCTACAACACTTAACAATTCTTAATATGCTAGATCTCTAGAACATCTGTTGATATTGTGTGCATGATAGCGAAGGTAAAGAGATAAAAATCGCCTTTCTGCTCTTTTTTAATTACTTTCTGTCATAAACAGCTGCTTCTGCTGTGGTCAAGGACCTATCACAAACACCTGGATGAACACACACACACACACACACACACACACAGAGAGAGAGAACAGGCACTGCCAACTGAGCAAGCATCATTTTCAGCTTGAAACAATTATTTTTATTTCTAAAAATAAGTTTAAAAACGTTTAATATTTAATGAGTTCATGTAATCTTGTGGAAAATGAGAAAAATTTTACAATATGCTAAATATTTATACTATGATGTCATTTTTGAAAACCAAGACTGGAACACTGATACGAATGAAAAATAAGTGTGTGTGTGTGTGTGTGTGTGTTATTAGAATAGTGAACAACAGAATGACCTGAACCTGATTAATGGATGTTTAACCTGCATAAATAATTATGACAGGTGTTCAAGTCAAACCGGGACTTGATGATATGATGATATTTCTCATGAATGAAGGCATAAAAGTGATTGACATTTACAGGAGACTTTAAGCTCAAATACGATGAGACTCTTGTCCATGGTAAAGCTTGTCCGAGGTGGTTCAGAGCCCACTGCAATCAGTCACGTGAACATTCACAGTGGAACAGTGGAATGGGAGTTATTGCCACAGACCTGGGGCCATATTCACAAAGCTTCTTAGAATTCTCTCAGAGAGCTCTTATCTTAGCTTAAAAAGTCCTAGCTGGGAGTCCTAGACTAAAAGTGATTTAGGAAACTTCTCAGAGCAACTCTGAGTAAGGAAAGTACAAAAACCTTTATCTTAGTGAGGAGCTGCGGTGTTTGGAGAATATTTCTTCTTTCCCATATTTTGTCCTCTGCTATAGACTCTTAAGCCTCTTCAAGTCCTCCTCTTTACTCTTAACAATTTTTACCTTAGGAGCTTTTTTTTTTTTTAGGTCTAAGAAGTTTCGTGAATCATTTTTATCTTTACTAAGATTTAGATCTAAATTTAAGGGGAAATTCTAAGAAATTGTAATAATTCTAAGAATTTTCCTTACACAGTAATTTCATCACTAGGAGCAACTTTTAGGCTTAAGAAGCTTTGTGAATACAGGCTCTGACCTCTTTCCAAGTCATTTCCATATGTTCATCCCATTAATGGAGTTCCTGGAAGGCCGGCATATTAGAAGTGAAGCAGACTCCGGCGTACTGAGGAAACTTTTTACCTTGATGGTCTCCAACACTGGGATAAGTGCATTAGTGTAGCAGGGGATTACTGTATATAAAGTAATAAATGGAGTTTTTAATCTCATGACTGTACTCTGTTATTCTTCACAAACAAAAGACCTGGTTTGACTGGAACGCACTCCATATAAATAAAACATAAAAAAAAAAAAAAAAAGTCTTCTGATTAACTTATACCGACTGAAAGTTTATTGTGAAGTGATTCTCATGCATATTAACCATCTAACTTGAATAGGATTAAGGTATGACATGCAAGGTTAACTACATCTCCCAGGATTCATCTGTTGGTTTTGGTCTACCTCCTAATCACATGAAAGACAGATTTGCTGGATGGCTTCTCGTTTGTATCAGGTTGACATATTTGCATCGTTGCCTTAACCCCAGTTTGTTTGCTTTGCAAATCAGCATGTCGTCATCCCTTTTTTTTTCCTTTTTTTTTTTTTGCAACCTCTTCCTTCCTCCTACCATTTAAATCCTCATGCACTGGCTTGTGGCAACGCCGGGTTAAATCCTGGGCTTTATCTTGTCTTAAAGTAATACAGATCAACTTTGGAAAGCGTCATTATTTTGTTTGGCAAATCTTACATGTATGTAGTCATTCAGGATGACTAACTTCTCTCTCTCGCTCTCTGTGTCTTCTTTCTCTTTGTGTTTCCTTTTGTTCGGGAACAGAATCAGGCCAGGGTTTTATTTAAAGGCTCGAACAGGCACTATGCTCTCCTGAGGCCCTGTTGCAAAGCACAGCCAGTTTAGAGGTGAGCCAGAAGAGAGGCACGCTTTTAACAAGTTTTTGTTTTCTAGCTTTAAGATAAACTGTTTTTGAATATTTGACCGGCAAAAAAAAAAAAAAAAGTATTCTTACTTTATACACAAGATTTTAAAATAGCAACCTAACCATGTGCTTTGGACATCTGAGCTTAGCATGGTATGTTGTTCAATGTCGATGTGCATGACGCGATGCTGCAACTAGCCCATGTCTGTCTGCGCGTGCTTGCGTGCCGGGATGAGTGTTTGTTTTAGCGAGCGCGTGTGGAGGCGTCTGAGCCAGAGTTGACGTCGTGACAAGCTGTCAGCCCATCAGCCGCTTGACTAAGTGTCATTTGGACACAGTGGGTAATGAGAAATTATGATGACTGTAGACGCAAATGCGCACCCTTAATAGCCTTTTATTCCCAGCTGCAACCCTCATTATTTCAGCAGAAGATACTTCGAACTGTAGGATCTCTAACTGCGCCTTTTGAAGCATGCACTGTCTTTGAGGGCCTAATTGAGTTTGTATGGTTTGTCGTGCACAGCGATGGAGCTTTTGATGCTGGTGTGGATGCTTTGCATATTGCAGGTGTTGGGATAAGGAGTGCGAAATTTCGGGTGTGGATTGTGGGTATGTTTTGTATATCATGATGGTGCATATGAAGGATCGCAAGAATGAGAAGATCTGACGGCTTTTCTTAAAACGAAACATTCCTTAAAAGGAGAGTAAAATAAGCATGTGTGTGTGTTAGAATGTGACTTCCTGGTGCTGAATTGATAATGTGCTGGAGAAAAGGGGAAGCCCACCCGCTGCCTCATCATCGCAAACAACAGCAAGAACATACACATAGGCAGCACTGGCAGGAGGGAGTAAGAGACCTAGTTGGAGATAGCATGCGAGAGGGAGAGAGGGAGGGAGTGAGACAGAGAGGGAGGGAGGGAGAGATGATGTAATCATTGAACCCGGGGTTGTTTGAGGATTGCATGAGGTCTGTGCTACTGTTCAAATGAGGCATAAGAATGACGCAGTCATTGATGTTGACTTCAACAAACACGATCCTAATTAATCATTCTCTGACGTAAATACTGTATGTATGCGTTTTGTGTCTGTGGGTGACTATTCATGAGTGACTAAATTTCAAACTTACAGTACTCATAAGAAAATCCTTCACACAACGCCAGCGCAATGTTTTTGTCGGAGATAGGCATCAGCTGCTTCTCTGCATGCAGAAGAAATTCTTCAGCAGCACCCGGGGGCACGAACCGAACTTTCTGGGCTCATTTCATCTTTTCTCAAGCTTCTACTGGCTTGATCAGATGAATCATAATACCGTATGTCCTGTTTCGCGCATAACTGGCATGAACTCGGCTTTCTACTTGTCGTGTGAGATCTGATTCATTTAAATACAATCTATCGCTGGATGACATGATGATTCTAGAGGAAGACGAATGGAACAGAGCCAACGGATCCACCAACAGATCATCTGATGGATATTAAAAAACATATGTGGCCACGACTATTAGAATCTAGACCTGCCTACTCACTAACACTGCATCAGTCAGTCATGGAGCTTCACCCAAGCATGTTGGCAAACAAGCAAGGATATTTTGTTTGCTCACCAGAGAACGTTTCAAACCAGACTTTTAAAGATGGTAAACTTTTTACATTCTGTCATATTTCGTCACCTTACCAGTGCTGGGTTGGACCTGTTTTTGCGTCTTAATTCTTCATGCCATAAATTCATCAAGGCGCTGGAAATATTCCTCAGAGAGTTTGTTCCATATTGACATGATAGTATCACGCAGCTGCTGCGGATTTATTATTATTTTTGGCTGCACATCCATGATGCAAATCTCCTGTTCCACCACATCCCAAAGGTGCTCTATTGGACTGACATCTGGTGACTGTGGAATATTTTGAGTACAGTCAACTCATTGTCATGTTCAAGAAACCCATTTCAGATCATTTTATCTTTGTGAAATGGCGTGTTATCCTGTGAGCATAAAGGGATGGACAAGATCAACATCAATACTCAGGTAGGCTGTACAGTTGACATGTACAGTGGATGATGTTCAGTTGGTACTAAAGGGCCCAAAGTGTGCTGAGAAAATATTCTCCACACCATTGCACCACCTCCACAGGCCTGAACCATTGATACAAATCAGGATGGATCCATGCCTTTATGTTGTTTACACCAAATTCTGAATGTCACAGAAGAAGTCAAGACCAGGCAATGTTTTTTCAATCTTCTATTGACCAATTTTGGTGAGCCCATGCTGTAGCCTCAGTTTCCTGTTTCAAACAGTGTGGTCTTCAGCTGCTGTAGCCCATCTACTTCAAGGTTTGACATGTTGTGCATTCAGAGAAACTCTTCAGCATACCTCAGTTGTAACGAAATGTTATTTGAGTTACTGTTGCGTTTCCATCAGCTCGAATCATTCTCCTGACCTCAGGCATCAACAAGGCATTTTCGCCCAGAGAACCGACATTCACTGGATATTTTTTCTTTTTCAGATCATTCTTTGTAAACCCTAAAGATTGTTGTGTCCCAGCAAATCATCAGTTTTAGAAATACTTAGACCATCGTGTTTGACTCCAACATCAGTACCACGTTGAAAGTCACCTTCCTTCCCCGTTCTGTTGCTCGGTTCAAACTTCAGCAGATGGTCTTGAACATGTCTACATGCCTAAATGCATTGATTGGCTGCCATGTGATTGGCAAACAAGTCAACTGGTGAACCTGATGAAGTGGCCAAAAGGGGGGTATTTTGGAAATCCATGGACAGAAGTTTATGAAAAAAAAAGTGTGAGAGCTAATCAGGTTTCATCCTTTTTGATTCTGAATCTTGTAGCCAAAAGGCTGTACAAAGACACCTAAAATAGGCTAACATGGACAAACTTTCGAACACCTGACTGTAATGAGCTTCATCAAGCAAGTCACTGGATTGAAAAAAGTGTTGGTTTGGTTCAAGGTTTCATTCTCAGCCTCGGTTTATCCAATTAGTCTGGCTTGCAAAATTACAATCATCTATACTCTTTCCAAGTTGTTGCACATGGGACTGTGGTGGTTTTGTTGCAAGGTCAGATAAGCATCCACTTCCTGTAACAGTAGCCAGTCCTTGGCTATGAATGAATAAATTCCAGACTAATTAAGATTATTGCAAAACTACTGCTTGTGTGGCACAGACGACAGGAACAGCTTCAGTAAACATCACGTTCCCGATGTAGTTCAATCCCAGCCGAAACGATTGCATCTTCCAGACTAGACACCAAAACATAATACTTAGGTTGTAGAGCAGTGAGGAATGTAGAGATTTGGACATTTTTGAGACGAAACCACATGTTTATAACATTGCATCCCGATACAGAAGAGCAAATTTCCAGGTCAGGACACACTTTTCTGGCACTCTGGACAGGTTTGAACATGAGAAAAGGAAGGCCATCTACGTTAAACTGGAACAAACCATCAGTGAGCAGATGAGAAGGTCTGCAACACTCTATGACCTACTTACTTTATATTACCAATTCACACCTCCAGAATATAAAATCATGTTGTCTCCTGATGTGAATTACTCGCTGTGTTTAAATAGCTAGGATTTCCCACCATTCGCCTGAGGAACAAATTAAACAACACTAAAATGACTTGCTAAGTGCTCTCAGTACTATCAAAACCCTTACTGCAGTCTTTCAGTTCACATGAAAAGTGAATCATGCATCTATTTTACAAGAACATTTTTGTGCCTTTACTGTATAAAAAAAAAAAAAAAGCTAAACCAGACAAGCCGAAATAAATAAATAAATAAATAAATAAATAAAAAGCTCTGCAAGTCCTGTACAATAAAAACTGGAGACATCTATCTTTTCATATTGTACATCAACTCTTTTTACATCCAGCTCAAGCCCAATTAAAAAAAAAAAAAAGCCCTTTTACTAAATTACAAAATAATTGCTAATTTATGAAGAGGTCAAATTAACGTTTTTTTTTTTTACTGTGCTCATACCGATGAGGATTTGTTGGAATAAAATGTCCCAAGGTTACACAAAGAAACTTTTCATTCATTCACTAATTCAATCAATAAACCCTGGATACAGAGCCAGTCCATTGCTAGGCATTACACATGCATGCAACTTTATTCTCACCCTTGCTTATACTGTATCTAGAGCACAATTTAGCATAGCTAATCCACCTCCTGCCATGTTTTTAGCAGGTCGGGGAAAAGTAGATAACCAGAAGGAATTGTACTTAAACATAGGGATAACGTATAAAACTCAATAACACAAGTTCAGAAATTAACTGGTAGTGCTGGAAATGTGAGACTGTTTTAACTTTAATCATATCCAGTATCATCCATAACATTATGACAGGAACAACATTGATCAATAGCTGGACACCAATAAACTGGTGACAGGATCATGCGCAAACAAGGCTCACCCATGCCTGCGATGGCCAAAAGCCAGCCTGGTTGGTTTGATAAAAAAAAAAAAAGCCAATGCTGGACAAATCGCAGAAGAAAGTCAATGCTGGCCGTGATAGAAAGGCAACACAACACCCAGTGCACCACAGCCTGCTGTCCACTGGGCCCAAAATGTAAAGAGCCCAAGGCCTCTAACCTGGACTTCAAACTCCCCAGATCCCAGTCCAAACAAGTCCGATCCACAGAAGCACCTAAAGGATCTGCTGCCAACATGATGTGGAGCCACACCTTGAGGGTCCAAAGCTGCTCCAGTGGCACAAGTGAAATCAAAATCCTATGTGATTATACTGTTTATACTTTCATAGAAAACTGAAGAATTTGATTTTATTGTCTGCAATTGCTTTTGCTCCCTCATACTTTAAAAGCTAGAAAAACTACTTTCTCTAATGGTAAAAATCTTTAAATTATACGAGAAAATGTTCATGAAATTTAAGTCGTAACCCAGCAATAATTGCAGTAGAAAGAAATCGAGCAGCAGCGTCGAACCACGATTGAAAAGAAAGAGAAGGCGAGAGACCGAAAGGCAGAATCCGCACAACATTTATAATAACACCTCTGAGCACTTCCTGGCCTTAGAGCACTCCAGCTCCATTTCAAACTGATGCCTCGAGATGGGAGTGTAAACAGAGCCGCAGTAATCAAGCTCATGACAGTTTCCTCCAGAGCTTCCTGTCTGGAAGGCCAGAAATATCATTCTGTCCTCACCAGCATATCAGCACGTGCTGAGTTGCTTCTTTTGGCAGCATGGTAAACAGGCTCGTAGCTGCTGAAACGCAGTGTTTAAATAATGCTGTCTTCACCTGAAAACTGTAAATGTTTTTTTTTTTTTTTTTTAAAGGCATAGAGTTCATAGGTTTAATGAAGTTCATCTTGATTGTTTTTTCTAGAGAGCACTAGTTCATTGTCCTGGAAATATCACCTGATATTAACCTGCGACTTGTTGCTCATATGACATATCGCATGGTAAATAATGCATGTCTACAACCTACATGTCCCGTATGCAGCACATTTTACAGGCTATCCTATACAAGCTGTCCGTGTTGACCATCTTAACAGAATAAGCTTTGTTTAATTTTCCGTCAGAAATCCTGTTTGCAGAGGGCGACATCCTCCTCCGGGTCCCTCAGGGAGGAGCTCATGATGCCTGCGGAGAATTACACCATACAACAATTGCAGGAATATTGCTTTCTTTTTGCCCTGACGATCGTTTGATTACATTTGCGTACTTGAGTACATCATTTGTGTGGATTTGTGTCCATGTCCAGCAGGGCTGTCAGTCCGGGTGAGCCGAAGCCTTCGAGAAATTTGTTTTTCGCTTTCCGAATGCCTTGAAAGGCCTTCATAGTTAGATATTAATTTAAAAATGAGTGCGAAACTAGAATGATAATGAGAAACAAGTTCTTGTTTTTTGTATTTAGGTTAAAAACATGAGAGCACCCCTTTGTTTGAGGTTTTCCATGTACTGGAAACCCTCAGAGACTTCTTAAAATCATTAAAAATCATCAGACTATTCACCCCATCCAGGGTGTCCCCTGCTTCATGTCCTAGAGCCTATCTCAAGGAGCTTAGAACACTACAGGGCAGGGGACACCCTGGATCAAAGGGCACTGGCGCAAACAAAATGTCTGTGGACCGTGGGAGGAAACTATACTACCAGGAGGAAACCCACCGAACATGGGGAGAACATGCAAACTCCACCTACACAGACCGGAGAAGAGATTCAAACTCCTACCCTGGAGGTTTGAGGCAACAGGTGTGCTAAGGGTTATATGCAAAAAAAACTAAATAATTTTCACCCAGTAAAACAGTAATAATACATTGGTAATAATTCTATTATATAAGATGATGACCACCTGCCTAATATTGAGTAGGTCCCCATGCACTTTGTGTTCTGACACCTTTCTATCACAACCAGCATTAACCTTTTTATCAATTTAAACTACAGTAGCACTTCTATTAGATCTGACTACACATGCCAATCTTCATTTCCCATGTGCATCAGTAAGCTTGGCCACCCATGACCCTGTCTCCAGGTTGCCGTTTTTTCTTCCTTGGAACATTTCTGGTATGTCCTGACTACCGCAGAGTGGGAAGATCCCTCTTAGCATCTTAACAATTTAGACTCATGTCAAATTTAGACTCATGTCAAAGTTATGTCAAATTTAGACTCATGACTCAATTTAGACTCATGTCAAAGTCACTCAAATCCTTATGCTTGCCCATTTTTTCTGCATCCAACACATCAACTTCAGGAAAAAAGGTTTATTTGCTGCCTATTGTATCCCACCCACTTCCAGCCACCACTGCAATGAGATATTGACAATGTAGCTATAGTGCCATGAGAAGGGCCGAATTGTGATGGCTGGACAACTGGGTCAAAGCAACTCCAAAACTTCAGCTCTTGTGGGAGCTTCTCAGGCTGCGCTGGTTAGGATATGGAAATTGATACAAGGAAGGAAAACCGGTGATGTGGCAACGCTGACGAACATGGGGAGTGAGGGCTGGCCCATGGCGTATATATATATATACAGTATATATACTGTATATATTTTACTCTTTTCATTCGGTACATGACAATGTCATTCATAATACAAGTTACAACTTCATTCAATTACTGTATGTTAAGTCAGAATATGATAATATATATTAGTATAGAATATACAAATCCTAGGTGAGGACAGGGAAAGTGAAAAGTCTGAATTATTGTGTCATGTGACAAGAAAGTGTCACAGTGTTCCAAAAGTCTTACCATTGGAAATATTCAATTAAAAGAATAAACATATTAAAAAAAAGAAGTGAAGAAGAAGAAGTAAGTATAGATATTTTCAAGTCACCAGGCAAGGATCAGAAATTGTTTTGCGAGTTGTTATCCTGTCCAAGCATCCTACAATCATTTATTCTCTGAAAGCTTCGCGTTGCAGCTAGAAACCCTACAGTCCTAGTGATGGATTAACACCCTACCAGCTTTAGTGTGAATGTACACATATATGCATAACATTCATCTCCATATGTTCATGTCCTGCCTCTGCATCGTATCTCTTGGTCATCTGGGTTCGAAAAAATACTGCTTTGCTTCGTGATGCATCTTCACCATAATCGTATGTGGCTTCCATGAGTATCTGTAAGTTTCGCTCTGACATGCAGCGAGATGAAAGTGCTGCTGGCGACAAACAGAACTTGTTATGAAACGAACGTCCGCCATTATAGTGCAGTTAGCGATGTGCGCTCTGCTTCCTGTTTGACAGAGAGGAGAGGTGTGCAGAGTGCTGTTTATTCCACATTTCCCCTCTGCAGCATACACACAGTTCCTGCCAGGACTCTGATAAATGAATGAAGGCATGCCTCTTCTGGCTTCCCATATGCGACTCTACAGCTTGAACCCTCGTCATCTGACCTCGGTGCGACAAGTTCATGCGAAGCGGTGTCTGGGTTTTGTTGTATGATGGACAGGCTGGTTACGGCTGAAGGTGGAGATTGTATGGTCTGATAAAATAATGGTGTTATTAGAAAACAAGCTGGTGCGATGAATGATGAATGAGGTCTCAGTCACAATCCATGTTTAAAGTCAAACAGTCCAAAGAGTGACAATTCCCAGAGTGTGTGCTCTCTCTCTCTCTCTCTCTCTCTCTCTCTCGCGGTCTCTCTCCTTTTCTGCCTGAAGAATTCACATCAGTCCCTTGAGCTTTCTAGAAACCTCGATTTCTTCCTCTTCCCATTTTTTTCTCATTCATTCCCAAGTCCTAAATTTAGATAAGATCAAATGCTATTCAAAGGCCACGTGAAAAGGAAACCAAAGCAAAAACAAATGGCTTTATTTATTATTTTATCTTTAATAAATCAGAGTATCGCTCACCATTAGACAAAAAACAAAGCAAACAGAGCTTTTTATTTATTTGATTTTCCCAGAGTATATAAATGACGCTCATTTTCCAGTACGCATTTGCTCAGTGATGGTCTGTTTTCCAACCATGTATGACAACTTTAAAGCATACTGTAGGTCTGATTAGGAAGTATTCGAATGCTACTGTATACAGTATAAAGCGCTCAAACCCGGATTCGGACCCAGTTTTTTTTTTCAGTGTATAGACTAAGTTTAATGGAGTAGAAACATGGTGCGCAGGACCTCCTGATGTATTTGATTTTGTAGTAAGGTAACATTGCTGTAGTGGAAATGTTGAGTTTGGGTTTGAAAGAGCATAGCTGGAGCATGCCTGCAGAATGATATTTCTTTACGAGTCAGAAAATGATTTATTTGTTAGATTCACACAAGCAGACATGCTGTATATTTCGTACATATTTCTCTGCATTGATTCCCACCATGCTTTATTAGCTGTTTTTGTTCCTCTGCTTTCAGAGAAAATTCTGCATTGCTCTAGTTAAGGTTGCTGTGGCAAACCGAACCTAATTTACGGACTCGAGTGTGTGGAGCATCCGAACATCTGAATTCTGATCAGTTTGGTTTCCCAAAAGACGAGACAAAAGGGTGTCTTTGCCAAAAAAAAGGGCATTTTCTCTGACTGACTGGCTGACTGATTATCCTGTTGTTTAAATGTGCTTGCATGGACGTCCCTTAGGATATTCTTAGACTAGGTGGTGGTACACACCAGTAATATGACCGGCACTCCAGCAATAAACTAGGGCATGGAAAGAAAGGGAAGAAATTCTTCATATTTTGAGTTAGGCATAATAATATTATAATAATTCATGACCATAAGGTTATCTTTGAGCGAAAAAAACTCGACAAATTTAGATTTAGAGCTCAGTAAGGCATTCAGGTCATTTTCAAATTTTTGAAAATTTTGAGATGGTATAATAATTAAAAAAAAGAAACACCTGGTAAATACAGATGGAGTCTTATTGTTGTGTAGAATCAAATACTTTTTGTTTCCTAATTATATCTTCCTAAATTTAATAGCAAAGAAAGCTTATTAATACAATGGGCGATTAAACTCTATCTCACTGTCTATACCACTGTATCTTATATACAGGGTTATGGGGAGGCCTGAAGAATATCCCAGGAGAGTAAGGACATGCGGGTACCCCCTGGATGGCGTGCCAATCCATCGCAGGGCACACCCACTCACACACTACTGGCAATTTGGGAACACCAATTAGCCTAATGTGCATGTCTTTGGACTGTTGGAGGAAACCCACCAAGCACAGGGTGAACATGCAAACTCCATGCACACAAACCCAAGGTGGGAATCAAACCTGCACCCTTGTGTTACAAAGCAACAGTGCTGACCGTTACGACACCATTCTGCCAGACCAAATAAAGAACTAGGACTAGAATTATACTCAAATTAATGTAAGAGTAAGAATTGGCATGATTCTTGATCATTGTTTTCTATATCGATGAGTATGATTTGATGTTTTAACAACTGCACAGGTGCCCATTAGACTGACATATGATCAAACAGAGAAGATGCCTTTGAAATTCATAACAAGTACTTTTAATCTTTGAAAAAACTGGAAGGAGGAGGAATAAAACAGCTGATCATTTAGATTTTTTGGGAAATGTAATTAAGTGATACTGAGGTTACGAACTGTAATTATATATTTTATTTTATATATATATATATAAACTTTCACATTATTAAGTTATTGTTTTGATCGCCTTGTATAAAGATTTTCATAAAGTCAGAATTTTAAGGCACTACATTTAGAAGTGCTATGCTATTGTTATTTTGATATATTGTGACATAAGTTTAATTTCCTTTCTTGCTTTTCTTTATAATAAGATACTAAGCATTCATCCTTTTGACTTGATATTCTGACTGTTTTTCATGCAGACAAATATTCAGCAAAGAATTATATAAGTTTTCGTACGGTTGAAGTATCTCAGATGTGTCATAAAGGAAGCCTGGGTTGTGACAAACACTAAGCTGCTGTGTAGTCATGTTTACAGAACTACAAAAAATTGATCATTTATTGCCATGGTAATAGTCCAGTACTAGGCTTAATCTCTGTCAGAAAAGTCAGGAGCCAGATTAACCATGGCTAATATGCTTCCTCTAGTGCTGTAAGCCTCTCCTGTGCACTGGCGATGTCCTCAGGAGTGTACAGTAGTTGGTTTCCCCAAGTCATTAATGAGCTGTTGCTTTCTGCAGTTACTATGCCGACAGAGAGGGATGGGAGAGGCCAAAAGATTCTCAAAATGAGAGAAGCCATCTGGCCCTTATTAGGAGGCACTGGAGACGCAAAGGTTTGTTGTAAATATCAGACGAGTTGAAGTGATTCTGCTAGCAAGTGAGAATTATAAACATTAGATAAAATTTAACTCTTTGGGTTTGAGTGTTACTGCATTTTGTATAACTAAACCACAAAGGAAAGGACACAAAGGCAACTCAGTGTTCAGACAGTGTGACTCATGGTATGGAATAGTTGTAGAACTGATGAGACCAAAGAGAAAATTATTATAGTGGATCAGTGATACTTTTTTACTATTATTATTATTATTATTATTATTATTATTATTATTATTTTATATTGTATTTATTATTATTACTATTAATAATAATAATAATAATAATATTTTATATTGTATTTATTATTATTATTATTATTATTATTATTATTATTACTATGATTATTATTAATAATAATAATATTATTTTATATTGTATTTATTATTATTATTATTATTATTATTATTATTATTATAGAAAAAAATATATTTTAACAACCACAAATTTGAATTAAAAAAGAAGTGGTTGAGGTGATATAAGGTAAAAGTTTTGTGATGATTTAAAATGTAGAGAAAAGTACATAGGTGCAAACATATGCTTATAAACATGATCAACGTTATGGATTAAACATTAGTCCAAGATCAAGCACCTACCCACGTCTATCATCCTTCTTACATAACAATAAAAGGATCTTCTATTGTGTCCAGGGATGCTTCTTTATAGAGTAAAAAAAAATTAAGCAGGGAAAAAAGTTATATATTAGATAATATAAAATATCTGGGGCGTTCAAGTCAAACCGGGACTTTTTTTTTTTTTTTTTGATTGTGCAGAATAACAAAACACAATTCTGGGAGCTAGGGTTAGCTAACTACCTTTATTTCTCTAATGCACACTAATGCACTCATCCCAGTGTTTCACTAGTACTTGGATACCATCAAATTAGAAGGATTCCTCAGTACACCTGAGCCTGCTTCATATCTAAAACACTGGCCTCCCAGGAACTCCTTTAATGGCCCAAACATGTGGAAATGGCTTGGAGTGAGGTCAGGACTATATGTGGGACTATATGTGGCAATAAGTCTCAGACGAGTTCCTATAATGTAAAAGTGAATGATTTTGTGTATAGTTCCCACAGACAGATGAACCTCTTCCACAAATTGGTGACAAATTATCCGTCAATTTTCAACTATCAAGTGTTCTACTCGCTCAATGTTCTTTAAGTAGTGGGCTCCGAGCTCACGGAGCGTCATCATTTATCAATGTATGGCCTTTTTTAAAACTCAGATCAGTTTTACATCTTCAGTCCTTGTTTAAATTGAATGCCCTTGTATGTTTGATCTGGCTCAAAATGGCTGCCCATCACTATATGTATTTTTCTTTCTCTTTTTTTTTCTGATGGGTGCCAATAATTTTAGAATCAGTTATTTATATTTAACTGACTTTTTGTGATCATAGTCACAAAGTTTTCGTTACAATTGTTTGTTGATGATCAGCTACATCCGGAAAAGGTTTCCTTTTTAAAAATGTCATTACCACCTAAGAGTTGATTATTATTTTATAACAGCATGCCCTGAAGTGTTTTATTGCTTGTATCATGTTACAGAGAAACCTCTGCCCTGAAGGCTGCCATAATGAAAAACATAGCAACAAATATTACAAACCACTGTCAGCAAGACTCCCTCTATAAATGATTGTGGAGAAGCACAAAGAGAGTACACCGCAGTGGTCTTTAGAGGTGTCTGCTTAAATGTTCACTGTGGGATATGTATTTGCCAAGCATGCTTCTTTCATAGGGCACTTGATTATGGACAGGGCTAATAAGGGTCAGACAGTCAATAGAGTACTTTGTCCTGGTAGTGCAAGTAATCAGAAGGACAATGAGGGTAATTACTGACCCTGCTAGTCTGTGGTAGAGCTCAGGCTCGGTAATGTGATTCTGTTGTGCACTGCAGGCTCGATAGCAAAGGATTAAGTTTTATTGCCTGAAGAAAACATGTGCTGGTTTTCCCATAATCTTAGAAACCGTGACCAAATACTATGATTCATTCTTCATGTCATACAGTATATCTCACCCGGTACACAGAACAATATGATGTCACTAATTAGTTCTAGCCTGAAGAGTTATGCAAATTAGAATAAGCATAGAATAAACAGAATGGATGGAACAAATACAGTGCTGTGAAAAATATTTGTCCCTCCATGATTTTTTTTTTTGTCCTCCATCCTCATTTTGTGGTCATTTTTTTGACCTCCAACATTTTGGAGTGTTCATGTGGGAATTTTTATATTACACAAAGATAACCCGAATAAATACAAAATGCAGTTTTTAAATGATTTATTAAGGGAGACAAAAACCTGTCTGGCTCTATTGTGAAAAAGTAATTGCTCCCAAAACCTAATACAGTAACTGGTTTTGCTCCCTTGGCAGCAACAACTGCGATCGAGTTTACGATAACTGGCAATGAGTCTTTCACCATGCAGTGGGGAAATTTTGACCCACTCTTCTTTGCAGATTTGTTTTAATTCACGATTTGATGGATAGATTTTCTCCTTCTCCTTTTTATTTTGGTAAAGTGCAGAACTCGTAGTTCCATCAATTATGGCAAGTCTATGGCAAGCTACAAAGCAGCCCTAGACCATCACACTACCACCACCATGTTTTACTGTTGGTATGATCTTCTTTTTATGAAATGCTGTGTCCCGGAGGGACACTTCAAATTTTATCTAATCAGTCCACAGAATATTTGCCCAAAAGTCTTGGGGAAAATATATAATAATAACAATAAGAAGATATTTTGGAAAATGTGAGACGAGTCTTTGTGTTCTTTTTGTTCATGGATGTGTTCATGGATGCCATCTTTGCCCAGTCTCTTTCATATTGTTGAATTGTAAACACTGATTTTAACTGAGGTAAGTGTGGCCTGCAGTTCTTTAGATGTTGTTCTGGGTTCTTTTATGGGCTCCTGGATGGGTCAATTACCTTTTTGTATAAGGCCTGGAAGGCTGGGACAGATTTTATCCCTTAATAAGTAAAATTATAATTTATCTAACTTTGTATAATATAAAAAAAATACTAGATGATCTGAATCATTTAAGTGTAACAAATATGTCAAATATAAAAAATTAAAAAAAAATCAGAAAGGGTCAAATACTTTTTCAAGGCGCTCTACGTATTTTCAGGATGCAATTAAGCGGACATGGTTTAAGGGAGTAAAACCAGTGTACTGCATACAGTATGTCTTTTTGACTTTATACCCAGCCAGATCCAGCACGTTTTAAAGAATCAAAGTTGTTAAACCATAAAATATCAAATTATTCTTAATGTCTTGACTGTCAACTTGTTTTAAAATTTGACGTCATTAACTCCAGTTTTGTCTCAATACTTTTGGCCAACACTGTAGTAGCACAGTAGTAGGTCATCGTTGCTAAACATGAATAGTAAAAGACATATAATTCCTTTGCTGACTAAACATATTGTCACGTTCGCTCAGGCATGACATGTCCACACCCATGCATATAAACAGTAATAACAGTAAAGACCTCCCTTATTCATTTACAGTACGTACTACTAGTACTAAAAATTAACTTTATTGATCTTGCTTGTACAGTATGTATATATAACACCTTTATTGTTAGAGTCAAAATAAATGTTATTAGTCAACCTGATATACTCCTAGATGACTGATAATGCTATTGCTGATAAGCAGACTTGGGGACTTAATCAAGCTAGGAAGACTAGAAGCTGATAAAATGTGTATTTATAAACATCTTTGTTGAAGCAGCTGTACTGCAATCCAACACAGGATACTAAAATGGACTTATTTATATCCAGCACACCCGATTATATGTTATAAGATAACGTCTGAAAGTACTTCTTAAGAACTGCTCCTTGAAGTGCTGAGTGAAACTCATAAAGCCTTAGGAGACCAGCAGGAGCGCATGTTTTATTGTTGTCTGTTTCCATAAAGTGGTGGCGTTTCAGCTGAGACGAGGCCGCTGCTGTTTTTGCAGCAGAATTACTCCATCTAATGGAAAACATTAATTGAAAACTATGACTTGAGGCTTTTGAACTTTTCGGTTAACACCGAATGCTTGTATGATTCGTCAGCAAAGTGTCCCCCGCAATTTCATCTCGAATGGAAAACCTAATTAATGTCGCTGTTAAGCTACAAGTTAATCCAAGTCCCTAAAGACTAATTCTATATAAAACTACTTAGACCATTTTGTGGTCAAAGCCTTTTTTGCCTGATTTTGCATATCATTTTTTCGAAGATTTCCTCTGCAAGTTTAATATAATTTTTCACCACCAAACTGTGCTTTTTGCAATAAAATGTTTTTTTTTTTTATGACTCAATTACGGGATCCTAAAAGCTATTCCGTATCCAAAATGAGACAAAATAGGATCGGACTTCTGCGAATCGCTTCCAGCAGTTCTTCCCCTGTGTGCCATCAGATCCAGATCACTACCTTGACTGGCTACTACTACTTAATTACAGAGGCTCAAAACAGATCTACACCTACTGTATGGTTACTTTTCACAACTCTGAACGATACTCTTTCCAAGCCT
This sequence comes from Clarias pachynema, assembly GCA_030014365.1. Classification (NCBI taxonomy): domain Eukaryota; kingdom Metazoa; phylum Chordata; class Actinopteri; order Siluriformes; family Clariidae; genus Clarias; species Clarias pachynema. The sequence continues at coordinate 9,033,451 of JAQMYL010000017.1, read as the reverse complement.
CTAGCCAGGCACATCGTGGGGTCTCACCATGGCGCAGGGGTAGCTCAGAGATCAAGGCTTTGGACTACTCATCAGGAGATCAAGCTTCCACTGCAGAGCCCTTAACCTGCCTAAACTGCTCAGTAAAATGAGATAAAATGTGGAAAAGGGTGTCGTAAATGTCCATCAAGATACAAGGAAGACATGCATCACAGCTCTTCTCTGTCCTGCACCCAGGTGATGTATTGAACTAAACAACTGAGTCACTGATTGTTTTCATACGGAGACTGAAGACGTACCTCTTCATCAAACACTTACTGTAAATGAGCACTAATTTAAAAAAATCCAATGACATGTTTTCTTGCTGTACTACATTCTTTTCTGATATATTCGTCATAAGGGCTATGAAGCACATCTGTTAGTCACTCTGGATGAAGGCTTGTGCCAAATGCACCTGTAAAAATATACAAGTACGTGTATATTATATAATTTTTAAAAAATTATAATTATTTGATAAAATCCAGCTGTACAAAATCTGTTTGCAATGGGATAGTTTTAATTTAAATATTACGCCCAAGGCTTTTGCCATCTCTAAATCCAAAGTAAACCTTATTGCTGAATGTACAGTAATAAGGGATTATTCATCTAGTTTCAAGCAAGATTTTACTTTGAAGCACATGCACACCTCCGCAGACCTCTTGTAACCATTGCAGTGATGCCAGATTTTACATAAACAACTGTTGCTGCAATACATCTGATAGCCATAAGGGTATTACTTGGGTTTTACTCATCAGCAGGAGATCTACAGTAGAGTTAAAATTCTCCCGCTCCAGATTCAAACATCTCATCTTTGAAAAGTAGAACACATGTTGTCTTTGTGTCTATACAGTAGTTTGTAGTCTAGTCGAGAGATGCAAGCCATAGCGTCTGAGTTGAGTCCAGACGACTAATGCAAGGACAGTGAGCTAGGGTTAGTCTAGAGTCCTTATCAATATTATCTGTTTTGTATCAGAAAACCCTATATGAAGGAAGGAGAATAAAAACCCATTTAGAAATACAGTATACCGATCAGACATGACATTATACCACAAAGCATTCTGCCCAGTATTGTGTGGGTTACCCTGCAACCCTGCAAGACTCCAAAGGACTTTTGGGGTGTGCTGTGTTGTCTGTCACTTAGATGGTAGTGGCGGATCCTTTGGGTGCAGTGGGTTGTGGGGTGCGACTTTGATGAATAAGACTTTGTTTGTCTGATGCGAAGAACTTTGTTTGTCCGGCGCATCCCATGGGCGCTTGATCAGATTGGGATCTGGGAAGTTTCAAGGCCTTGTCAGCAGCCTTGGAGTTTTTTTTTCTGCTGGGCTCCATGCATGAGGGGCTGTGGTTCACTGGGTGTCCTTTTCTGTTGTGACCGGCATCGATTATTTTTTCCGCCAAGTTTTGCTGCATTGGCCTTTCTGTGGGATCAGGCAAAACAAGCTAGACTTTTCTGCCCACAGGCAATGAGCCTTGGGCACCCATGATCCTGTCTTCAGTTTACTGGTATATAATTGCTAATCAATGTTAATGTTAAGGCTTATCAGTGTATAATTATAATGCTTAACTTTCAAATATAATCTTGTGAATGTTGTGAAAATGATTATCTAAGGTACTAAAGAAAAAGTAATGAGCTAGAATTTAAGGAAAGAGAGTGTACCTTTAAGGAGACCTTGTGCTGAATCTCTTGGCCATCCTCCATTCTTTTTATTGTGTGCCGCTTTCCTGCTGCTGATGCTGGAGCGAAGCTTCAGCCAACTTAACCAGCCGATGCCTGTAAATCAAGACTGGCTGACTTTCAAAATCGATATTTACCCCAGCCCTGTTTTTCTTTTTTTCTTACTTTCGTTCTTTTTTTCCCTCCCCCTTGCCGTCAGTGTAAATCCGAGCCATCAATGACACCTGCAATCCTTCAATCCCTCACTCTTTCTCTCATTCAAACACACTTTCCTTCTCTGAATCCATTTCATTGCCTGCATCGTTTTTCCCCTCTGACACCATCGCTTTTGTTTATCTTCCTCAGCTCTGGCTAATGTTCTCTTTCTCATTCAGACTCTGAGTGTTTTTTTAGTACCATTCAGTTTTTTTTTTTCCTCTTCTCTTTCTTTCTGCTACACTGTCTCCCTCTTTCAATACGGGCCTTTTCTGTTGCCTCGGTATCTGTTTTTTTTTTTTTTTTTGCTTAATTTGCTTTGCCTCATTTTAGAAAAACTCAAATGCACTTAAAGTAGGACTTTGTTTCGATTCGGTGCACAAGATCAGCTGCAAAGACTTCCAGATCAGCTGCATTAGGGCTGCATTGATCCAGACCTTCTTGGTTTCACAGTCAGTCAGAAACGAAAATAAATGCGAATGTGCCGTATCCAGCACATGAACAAATGAAGGGGATTCAGGATGTTTATTTATTAACAGGATACAACAACATGAACACCAAAATCATTTACTACAGACATGACAATTATTCATAATTTCTAAATGATCCAAGGTGCCATGCGGACTGTTGTCTTAAGAATAAAGTCATGACAAGGAAGTAACGACAACAACCTACTATAGAACTACTTATTCCTGTTTCTTAACCCAGGACCACCCATATCCACAAATGGGTGAATTACAAGACAATCCTTTGGTTCGACCTGTACCGTGATACTGTAGATCATCTCTCTTTCTCTCATGCTGAGTAAGGATTACTGGAAAATGACATACTCTTCAAGGTGGCACTGTGCTGCACTGTAGTAGTGTGTCAATTTTTCAGGGCTTTACTGCCTGCTAGGTAATTCCTTTAGACACCAAGTGAAATTGCATTCCCTAAAGAGCGAAGCTGCCATGCAACAGTGATTCTTCTTTCACAGATTTCAAAAAGTTTGATTAAAATTTGTGGGGGAAAAAAAATTATAGTAAGCATACTAGGTTTTCATGTTCAAATCTTCGGGAAAGAAAGTAATGTCTTAGTAAGTGAAAATATCTTGACTCAAGTCAAATTTATCTAAAATTCCTTAATATAAGATTACCACCACTAACCTAACTACTCACTCACTCATCGTCTATAACACTTTATCCTGTATTCAGGGTCGTGGGGGGCCTGGAGCCTATCCCAGGTGGCTTAGGGCACGAGGCGGGGTACACCCTGGACAGCAGAGCACACTCACACACCCATTCGCACACTATGGGCAATTTGGGAACGCCAGTTAGTCTAACCTGCAGGTCTTTGGACTGTGGGAGGAAACCGGTGTACCCGGAGGAAACCCACCAAGCACGAGGAGAACATGCAAACTCCATGCACACGGAGATGGGAATCGAACCCGTACCCTGCAGGTGCAAAGTGACCAAACCACTACACTACCGTGCCACCCTAACCTACAGTAACTAATTGTATGATTATTAGGCTTATTTCTAGACAATTTTACTAATTTTCAGCATAACTTTCTTGTTTTATTGGCAGATAATTTTGCTTCTTTCAAGAAATAAATGCTTAAAACAACAACTAATAATCTTATAATTCGTAATCTTATAATTAGTGGTAATCTTATGTTAAGAAATATATTTGACTAGATTCAAGATATTTCTGCTTGCTCAGAAATCACTTTTTACAGTGCAGATACACTATACGGACAAAAGTATTTGCCAAAACTGCAATGACATTGTTTCCAAATACTGTACATATACCTCAATATGAAGTTGGTCCCCTTTTTGCAGCTAAAACAGCCTCCACTCTTCTTGGAAGGCTGTGCACAACATTTTGGAGTGTTCATGTGGGAATTCGTGCCCATTCATTCTGTAGAGCATTTATAAGGTCAGACACTGATGTTTCGCAATCTCTGTTCCAGCTCATTGCAATGGGGCTCTGTGTGGGACAGTCAAGTTCCTCCACACAGAACTCATCAAACCATGTCTTTATAGTCGTTGCTTTGTGCACTGGGGCTCAGTCATGTTGGAATGGAAAACGGCCTTCACCAGACTGTTGGCACAAAGTTGGAAGCATACAGTAGCATTGAATGGTATAGCATAGATGTCTTGGTATGCAAAAGCACTAATATCCTTCACTGGTGAGAAGGGGCCATATATTTTGTCCATATACAGTAGTGTACTTCAGAAAGTTTGCCTGTTATGGCAAGGTCTGACTATCTAGTAACTAAGTAGTGAATAAAACACTTCAGTTCATACTTTTATAGGGAAATGCGATGCCTTTACAACACAAAAGCTGATTATTTTTCTAATAACAGCATGTTATTCTCTTACACCATATTTCTCATTCCGCTTTCACCACACCAGATTTGCCTATGATCATAAGCAGAAAATGTCATGTCCTTATATGAGGACATTCAGTTCTCAAGAGTGAATTTACACATCTAACAAAAAAGCTTCATCATATCAAAGATTATGTATAGTATCTTTTTTTTTTTTTAAATTACAACATATTTTGGAAACTGCTTTTATTATATGCGTTTATTATGAGTGTTAGATTTTGCATAATGTAAGCCATACAAGTCCATGCGAATGAGTTGTAGCTATAGAAACAATGATGTATTTAAACAAGTATTAGTATATACAGGTCAGTAGGGAGCAAAGGCTAGCCTGTCTGATCCAATCCCACAGAAAAGCTAATGAAGCCAAACTCATGCTGGCCACGATAGAAATGCACCAGAACACCCAGTGCAACACAGCCAATCACACATGGGGCCCGGCAGGCAAAGAGCCCCTGGCCTCCAAACTCCCAGACCCAATTCAAATGAGCAACAATGGTCTGATCCACAGAGGACCTACCCTGCATCCCACAGCACAAAAAGGATCGTCTGCCAACACTCCTGGTGCCAGACACCACAGCACATCCCCAGAGACCTTGCGGAGCCACACCCAGAAACCTAACCACTAAGCCTAAACCTGTGGGTTAGAGGTTCGCGCTGTTGCCTTGCATCTGCAGGGTCCGGGTTTGATTCCCAGCCAGGTTTGATTCCTGCCTCTATGTGCATGGAGTTTGCAAGTTCGGAAACTCCATGCACATAGAGGTGGGTTTCCTCCGAGTACTCTGGTTTCCTCCCAAAGACATACAGATTATGCTAACTACCGTTCCCCAAATTGCCTGTATTGTGTGAATGAGTGTGTGATCCAGGGATGGATTGGCACCCTGTCCAGGGTGTACTCCGCCTTGTGCCCTAAGTCTTCAGAGATAGACTACAGGCCCCCCTCAACCCTGTATACAGGATAAAGCGGTATAGACGATGAGTGAGTGACTGAGTGTTATGTCTGATTGTTGGAAGCTGGATTTATTATTATGGCTTCTCTTATAAAAGATGAATAAATGCATTTTGACCAATGAGATTTAAGAATTCAACACTGATGCAGTTTCAATCATCTACATTTAAGCATTTGCCAGACACCCTTATCCAGAGTGACTTACATTTGTATTTCATTATACATATAAGCAGTTGAGTTGAGGGCCTTGCTCACCTGCCCAACAGGGACAACTTGGCAATCGTGGGATTTGAACCCGAGACCTTCCGAACCATATTCCAATGCCTTAACCACTGAGCTATTCCAGAGCCCACAATCAGAATAGAGTTTAGTAAAAAAATGGAAGTTTGTTACATTTCATATAAAAAAAACATTATAGTGGTCTATAAGATGCCATAGATTGTGTAAGACGTATCCGATGACTCCCTGTGGAATATGGGGAATACCTCGAGCTGCAGTAGCAGTGTGAGATTTGTTTTTGTCAATGGCAACACAGTGATATACGAACCCATATCCTTTATTGCTCAAGAGATCCAGTACACTTAATAACTCTAGGCAACATGCCTGAGACGTAACTCAATTGGACAAAGTGACTGGCAGGCTTTCAAAGACAACATGTTTTAGAGCATGATAATTGTGCACCGTTTGATTTCATTAGGCAATTACTAGCAGAAAAAGACAATGATAAACGTGTGAGTCATCCTCACGAATTAAGATTTCTGTCACATTTCACTCAGTGTTTTGCAGTTTGTCTCGTGGGTACTCGTGATACTCCTGCATCATATCGCAACAAGCACTTGGAGTTACCTATTACCACAGGCTGGTATATGTATTTCAACATCTTGCTGAATGAGAGGTAGAATTGCACTGCGATGTGATCTATCAATGATGAATATGATCTATTGTCACATCATTTTCTGGAGCGATATAGCTTGCTCTGTCTTTCTCTTTTTTTGCCTCTATGTTTTCATTTCTTGATATTAGAATGAAGATGATGTGGTGCTCAATCAATAAAAAGCAGTTGGTTATGTGAAACCTGATTGGGTCTCATGCTGAAAGATGATTGGATACATTACCCAGTCCCCCCCCCCCCCCATCCCGTTCATGCCATCTCCCTTTCATTCTCTCTCTCTCTTTCTCTCTCTCTCTCTTCTCATCTTCTATTCTTGTCAGGTAGACTAGCAGACAGCACATTGGCATCTCTTGGTACCATCCTGTGAAATTGCTGCGTCACGGATGCAGTTTCTCAAGAATGCGTGTATGTGTGTGTGTGTGTGTGTGTGTGGTTGAGAGAAAGAGTGTAAGAGACAAAAACACTGCCTTTGTTCTAACACCCTCTAAGCATAAATTCTATTTTGATTCTCCTCTAATCACTAAGCGTGGACCCCTACCTCTCTCGCCTCTTTCTCACTCTCTCTCTCTGATATGTCAGGTTCAGCTGCTGCAGTCTGACGGCTGCTCTCACTCCAAATCTCCTTGAGTCAAAGTCAATGGCAGAAACGCAGCATGGAACATTTAGAACAGACGACTGGAGATTTCGGACAGATACGGGGGCTATGCGAGGCAGATGCAGAATAAAAGATTTTTGTCCTACGCAATAAACACAGAAATGATCAGAAATGCAGTCCATTTTCCAAATAAGCGCCTATAAGTCAACCGTATAATTAGCAGACCGAATGGTGTAAAGATTTAATTGTAATTTTTTTTTGCATGATATGTGAAAAGAAGAATGAGGGAGAAAGAGACAAAACCTCTATTTGACCCTAGTACCCCATTTGCAGAGAATCCAAATGGCAGAATATACAAATAGGAGAATGCGCTATTATACTTTCAGAGGACCTGGACTGATTTCCATAATGCAAAGTGAGAGAGAGACCTGAGGTGAAGGCAAATGTAGCCAGGATGCACTCAAGACAGAATGGAAACTCTGTGTCTGGACTCAGACAGGCAGATATTGTGTGCCAGTGAGGTAAAACAACACACACACACACACTTACATACAGTGGATCGCCATGTAGAGGGGGAGAATTTTCCTTTTTGCAAGTACATTTAGGGATTGATTTTGGTTTCTGTTCTGGTGAGGTATCATGGAATCAGGAACTAGGGTCAATATTTAGAGCCAAGCCAGGGTGCCAATACTTATATCATTCACAGTGATGATAAGACCTAAGGTTTTTTTATTGTTGTTGTTCTTCTTCTTCTTCTTTCCAAAATGGCACGTTTGTCTGGAACATTTCTGCATTACGGATATCTACTATACTCTAAACATACAGTAAAACACACTCTACAGTATGCAGATCATTAATCTGTGTATAACTAATGGGAAATTACCCACAGCGCTGCTAATATTATATATCGCAGGAACCTCATGTTCATGAGGTTGTCTGTCGGTTTGCATTACTTGCACTACTTGGATGAGGGTCAATAGCTCAGAGTCAATGGATTAGATGCAAAGTGCTCAGGATAGTAATAGTAACAGACACTGAAGCGTGATGGAGATATTCTTTGCATTATTGTATTGAAGGTATGCGCTGATACAGGGACTGCTCGATTTTAACGCCGCATGGCGAAGCACGCCAGCTTTGTTCGCCTGGACGCTGTGAAGAGTTATTTGAGACCCGAGGTGGACCTGTGGGATCTTCATTTGCTTGTCCCCAAAGAGTGATTTGAATGTAACCTAGGTGAAAAGGAGAAGGCTGACTTAAGGCTTATCTGTGCACTTAGGCAATACATTTGCCTGTAAAGCAAGGCTACCCAAAATACAGTGAAATGACTATACGACTATGTTTTTCCCCCTTTTTTCTTTCTTTTTCTTTTTCGCCGAGACAAAGCTAGGGCAGGATCGAGCAAAGACGAGAGGGGTGACTTACACAGAGTGGAAATTTTTAATGGCCTGAATATAAGAAGGAGAACCTGTTCATTTTTCTGACATTCTGAGATAAATATAGTACGCAAAGTGTGAGCAAGCACAATAGTTGGGGGAAAAAGTTAAAGTAGGATACGCATACTGTATATTGGGGCCATCACAGCAAATCAAGGATAGAGTGCATATATCTGGTTTAAAAACAGCAGATTTCATAACGCAGATGATTAAATTAGTGAACTGAGAAATACTAATGCGCACGAAGTTTTGTGAAATGTTTTTTTTTTTTTTTTTAAACTACAATGAACTTTTATCTTCTATGCAGGGCCTGCAGATGGGTTTAGCTGGTTTGCTTGGCTAGAGTTATAATATCGGAGCAGTAATATTGTTCCTCTTTCATACAGAATGAACTTAGCTCTTCATTAGGACTTTTGTATATTATCCAGAGGTTTCGTATACTCTGGTTATTTATAGACATTGCAGAAGATAAGAGGACAAACTGTGATGAAGAAGAAAACTAGAGCACCCTGTTCCTAATCCACTTTTTCCTGTCTACAGTGACCAGCTATGCGGTGGCCTGCTACCTGGCTACTTTACTGCAGATGTGTTAGAACTCCAGTTTAGCCTTATTATGTCATTTAACTCTTTAAAACATAACTAGGCGTGTCACGTCCTGAAAGACCTAATGACATCATACATCAATAATAATGTCAGGAGTTGCTGCAATACACTCCTTTTGCACATTTATGGGAAGAAAAAAAAAACTGAAGTACTGAAGTATCCCCAGATCATAACACTCCCTCCAGGGGCTTGTGCACTGGCCACTTTGCATGATAGGTGTGTCACTTCACATGCTTCTTTTCTTAACCTTGATGAACTCATCGCTCTAAAACAGGGTCAGTCTGGACTCATTAGACCACATGACCACATTTTTCATTTTTCTAAAGGCTAATCTTTTTGCTTACTAGCAAATTGAAGACTTCTTTTTCTTTTTTTGTCTCACTAACAAGTGGCCGTCTTAAGGACAGTCCCAGTCCCTATTTAGTCCCAGTCCGGTGAATTCTCATCATTGATGTGCATGTGGAAAGGCACTAATTCAGTTATTAACTCAATTTCAGAATTGAGAATTCAGAATTTCAGAAATTTCACCAATCCTTTTGGCATTTGGAAGAGATGCACTTATGAATGACATTTATCTCATTATACACCTGAGCAGTTGAGGGTTGAGGGCCTTGCTCAAAGGCCCAGCGGCAGTAACTTGGTGGTGTTGGGGTTTGAACCTGTTACATAACACTACCATGACAAAGTAGAGGCTTATACAGTATGAATAGTGCTACTATAGTTAAAGCTTCAGTACTGTAATCTGATAGAAATTGCACACTAGTAATAATAATGATGATTACAGATGATTTAAACAATGTATAGAGTATTCAATCACTTCGGGCCAGGCTATTGTTAACTGTCATGTACACTTGATTTTTTTTTATTGTTAATTATCCTAGATAGATGCTTTATGAGGGTAGTGGTTAGCACTGTGGCCTTGCACCTCAGAGGGTCAATTCCTGCTTTGGGTCTGTGTGCATTTAATTTGCATGTTCTTCCTGTGCTTGGTGGGTTTCCTCCGGGTGCTGTGGTTTCCTCCCACAATCGAAAGACATGCAAGGTAGGTTAATTGGTGTTTCCAAATTTCCCAGACTGTGTGAGTGGGCATGTGATTGTGTGTCCTGCGATGGATTGGCACCATGTCCAGGGTGTACCCCTTCTTGTGCCCTGAATCCCCGAATATGCTCCAGCCTTCCTGCCATCCTGAATAGGATAAGCAGGATAAAGAGTAAGAAATGCTTTAATATTTCATGCCTTGTTGCCAGAATTAATTTCTCTCTCTCTTTGATTCATGGTCTCTTTGTTGGTACCCTGTAGAATACAATCTATAATAGTGAGTGTGTAACGAATGTAGTATACCCTTTAAAATGATTACATTTACACTTACAAGGTAAATTAAGCATGGTGGTGTAGTAGCATGTTCTCCTCTTGCTTTATGGGTTTCCTCCAACAGTCCAAAGACATGCAGGGTTGGCTAACTGCCGTTCCCAAATTGCCTGTAGTGTGTGCTTTTGGCCTTTTTCCGGGGATACGATAAGCTCCATGCCTCCTGTGACCCTGTACAGGATAAGTGCTATAGAAGATGCATTAAATACATAGGCATTTGGAAATGACGTTCAACTTACATTGGATGTCTTTGGACTATGGGAGGAAACTTATAAAGCCCAGGGAGACCATGGACACAAACTGGAGGTGAGATTGGAAGTGCAGTGCTAACTGCCGATACCCGGTTCCCTCTCAGAGCTATTAGTTACACCGAAAATTTCCAGTTCTGCTTGAAGTATTAGTATTTCTACTTTGTGGCTTCTACCAGAGGCGGCACAGTGGCTTAGTGGTTTGCACTGTCAGCTTGCACCTCCAGGATCCTGGGTTTGATTCTCGCCTCTGGTCTGTGTACATAGAGTGCTTGGTCTCCTAGTGCTTGGTGGGTTTCCTCCAGGTACTCCGGTTTCCTCCCACAGTTCAAAGACATGCAGATTCGGCTAACCGGCGTTCCCAAATTGTCCGCCGTGTATGAATGAGGGGGTGAGTGTGTGTGAGTGTGTCGCACCATGTGCAGGTTGTACCCAGCTTTGAGACTTAAGTCCCCTTGGATACCCTCCAGTGACCATGTACACAGGATACAGTGGTATAGATGATGAGTGAGTGAGAAAGTGAGGGTTCTACTGAAATTCACTGAGAGGAATGCTTCTTTTAAAAAAGAAATACTCCAATTTAAGGCCGACTTTCTTTAACAGACTATCAAAAATCTTTTCATTGAATTCTGTTCTTTTATATTGCAAACCTGTACACATAAAACCAAGGTGAGAGATTGTGCACACTGTGGCACACGCAGTGCACTACACAGTGCTGCGTCACAGCAGCGTGTAGTGCGCGTATGTAGGGAGGAACGCCTGAGTTTAGGATGCGACCCAACTGAAGACGCACGCGCTCCGCTGCGCGCGAGGCTTGTCAAAGTCAACGCGCTTCCGATGTCAAACACGCTAGAGATGAATTATACACACACACACAAATGAAGGAAATGTTATATTGTAAATTTTTGTTTGAAACACTGTAAAGGTTGATTTGTCGTTCAGATAACATTAAACATCAATTCTAAGGTAAATTAATTCTACAAATACTGTACAGTATAAGAGCACGCGCTGGCATATTTGTGTATTTAGTGTAGTATAGTAGTATGCTAGTATGCGGTTTCATATACATCCGCTCTTTACGAGACACAGAAAGAGAGTGAGAGAGAAAGAGAGAGTGAGAGAGAAAGAGAGAGAGAGAGAGGCGGAACCCCAGTACCGAAGCACACCTTCCTGCTAAGTGAAGAGCTCCAGCTCAAAGAAAGAGGAGGAGAGAGCAGGAGGAGGAGGAGGAGAGAGGAGGACGGTTTGAAAGCGAACGGCTCGCAGAAGGGGCAGGTGGAAGTCAACATCGACCCACCTCCGCTTGGCGGTCTCGAACGGACCTCGGTAGAAAACCGGCTCAATTCATATTAGAATAATAATAATTATTATTATATATATATTTTTTATTAAAGCACACCACAACAACAAAAAAAAAAAAAAAAGGAGAGAGAGAGAAAGAAACAGAAAACTACATGCATTTCGGCTGTCTGTAGGAAGTCATCCCTCTTCCAAGCCAAGAAGAAACATGGAAAACGCTCACACTAAATCCGCGTCCGAAGTTTTAAGCCAGTTCGAGGTGAACGAGAACACCGGACTGACACCGGAACAAGTCCGGACCAACCTGGACAGATACGGACCGAACGGTGAGTTTAGTGTAACCTCGAACCTGCCGCATGCTGCATGACGCCGGGGACTCGATCATTTATCCTCCGCATTTCTGTGAAACATTCTAGCTCTGCTCGAGTTTGGGGGGTTTTTATCTTACAAGAAGTTTTGAATTGAAGGAAGTTGTGCGCTGTGCAGTCTCTCTCTCTCTCTCTCTCTCTCTGTCTCTCTCTCTGTCTGTCTGTCTCTCTTCTCACTGTTTATGAGACTCACTGCAGGAGGTTAGAACTGCTGTGCAGGTATGGACTGAGTTCACTGTCAAAAGGGAATATAGGAAGATAGAAATGTCAAACTCTTCAATTTGACACTGTTATGAATGATGTGTGTGATGTTCGGTTTACACACACTGCTGCTTTACCTGTCGCCTATACATACACTACCTGTTTGTAGAAAACTTTAAGCTTTAGCTCCGCCCCTTTCGTCTCTTAAAGCCATCTACACACTTTGCATATGGACCAACATGAAGTTTAATACCTAAACATATTTTGTTTAATTAGTTTGGAATTGATCTAGTTTAATTTCACTCAGAAATATAGTTTGCTTGGATTAAAGGGTTTGATTCCCACTTTGTGGTCTGTGTGCATGGTGGGTTTCCTCCTCGTCCTCTGGTTTCCTCCCACAGTACAAAAAACATGCATATTATGCTAACTGGCATTTCCAAATCTGTGTGTTTTGTGTATGTGTGTGTGTGTGTGTCCTATCCAGACTGTACTCATGCCCTAAGTCTCAATACAGGATAAAGCAGTATAGACTATGAGTGAGTGAGTTTGCTTGTTTGTTTGTTTTTGGAGCGCTGACGCATCACAGGGTTCTCCGGGTTTATCCTCTGTTTGCCAGGTTTCCCAGGTTTTCTCGGCGGCTCTCCAGTTTCCTCTTCCCTCCCACAAACATGCTAGTAGTTAAAAATGGCTAGTCTAACTTAATTCATCTGCACGGTGCTCTGTGTTTATCTGGCATCCCTTTTCCTCGTTCCCGGTTTTCCTCAGACAGGCTCCGGATCCGCTGTGACCTTGACTAGGATAAAGCATAATGCATAAATAAATCAGCTGCAAGCACATATACAGTACGCAGGGGCCAAAACACTTCAACATGAAAAATATATGCCTCATATGATATTATCAACCATGGTGCGACTACTGACATCTTTAGAGGGAACATAATACTGCACATAATTCAATGTGAGTTATAAAAAAAAGGGCATAGATAGCAACTGTTGAGGTGTGTACCCATTTTTTGGACCCTTCTGTATGTATTGTGATTTGCAATTGTGGCTATGTTTAAAAAAAAAAAAAAAGTCAACATTATCTGAAGACTTTTGTGCTGTACAGAGTGTCCTGAAAGTCTCCGTACACTTGCGGATTGTTTTTGCATTGATCACCTTCACCCCGTGAGATCACCCCAGATCTGAGCCAGGTTTTTTTTGGGGGGGGTCGGTGTATACCAGGGGAAAACATGCAGCCAAAACATGCAGCCAAATCAAGATGAACGTGTGTTAAAGGAAGACATTCAGAGATGTGTAACCAGATGGGTTGGCACGAGGTCATCATGAGTGTGAGAGACGACTGTATGCGTTTACGATCATGTAGAGGATGTTTCGTCTTGTGAATAAATTTGCATTTAGCCAAAAATGTCGGAAGATATTTCATTAATTTTTTCGACCTTACAGAAACAGTAGAGCTGCATAAAGAAAATTTTTTCAAATGGAATAGGGGGGAATAAATTATTTGGTGCGCCCAATTTTTAAAGATCGCACAGTGAGAATTCCAACACGGCATCTACGTTCCATTACTTTCGGCAAACCTATAACGACACACACAAGTGATAGTTACTGTGAGCCGTGCTGTCAGTGATGCCTGTGTAAATTTGACAGCGAGTACGTCTCACGATTCACTCTCAGGATGTCTGACAGGCTGGTGTGTGTTAAAAAATTGCTTTAGTCTGAGCTTTAGCCAACTCTTGTGTTTCTAAGTACTTCATTCATCTGAGTGTCACTGAGGCTCCAGGCAGAATTCAGATCAGGATTTCAAACACTATTCATCGCAGGCACAGTTTCATTTATACTGTCCCTGGGTGACGAGATTTTTCCTTTGGATCTGTAATGTAGTTTACAAGTACTTGTCTTTTTTGAAAAAAAATAAAAAGCAATTAAACTATGTATGCAGCCAGAGGGAGGAAGTAGTTGTGTGTTATGGTAGGACAGTAAGGTTAGTGGTTTTCCTGTTTTACGACGAGTAATTTCAAAGCAGACGATCTACTCGGCGTAAAGACGGTGGCTGCTTCAGTGGAAAGTGTGCTGTCGCAATACTTTAATGCATCAGTATTGAGTAATCCTCCCTAGCTCTTATGAATGCAGGTCAAGCACGCACCGCAAAGCCACAACCCCTCCGTCCCAAGCAGCCAACACGGAGAAGACCTCTGACGGCTCGTAGATCCAGAGAAAGCGAGAATGTTTTAGCACACTTGATAACACACCTGCGACCAGTGCCGCAGGCGAAAACTTGAGCAACCCGTTTTCCACTTCCTCAAGAGAGACATAAAACACGCCGTGGAGAAACATCGTGTTTCAGGTTACATAGACGGCCCTCGCCAGCGTCACGGTGAAGTACAGTTCGCCGGCATTGTTCAGTTTCACATCTGCAGTTTTACTATAATCGCGTGTTGGCGTATTTCTGACTCGCATCACAGAGCCGGCTTTAAAAGCAGCTGTTTTAAACCTGAACTCGGATGAAGTGCTTTTGTAGCGATGCAGTTTTTCATCTGGCTGCCTTTGTAGCTGGCGAATACAACTAGCTTGACACATACTACACATACACGCCATCACTGATAAAATTCACACATTGTAAAAGAAGTTTTTGGGATTGGTGTTTAATTAAATCGAATTACAGTTTAATCCGTCTTTTGTTGGTTAATGTGACTAATTGACTAAACACTTTTTAAATCACTTGGGTGAACTTTCAACCATTAAAAATTTGAAAATAGATACCACCTGCAACTTTTACAAAGTACAAAGGGAGTTCAAGTCAAACCGAGACTACTGATTGTACAGAATAACAGACCATAGTTACAAGATTAAAAACTACCTTTATTACTCTACAGTATATAATCCCCATATTCGCTAATGCACTTGACCCAGCGTTCCACAAGTGCTTGGATACCATCAAGTTTTTTCGGTACGCCATGTTCGGATTTCATGTCTTAAACTCTGGCCTCCCAGGATCTCCTTTAATGCCCCAAATATGTGGAAATGGCTTGGAGGTCAGGACTGTATAGGGGATGTGGCAATAACTCCCCCTCGAGTTCCTGTAATGTGCATGTGGTGTTGCTGAATGATTTGTGTGTACAGTTCCCACAGATAGATCTGTCTCTTCCCCAAGTTGATGGGCTCCGAGCCATCTTACAGTCTTCTGTAAATGTGAATCAGTTTTACACCTTCAGTCATAAGGAGTCCCAGTTGGCTTGAACACCCCCTACTTATAACTGGTTTTTTTTTTTTTTTTCACTTTTTCTTCTTTTGAGTTTGTTGCAATACTGCCACCTATAGGACTGGAGTGTCAGTAAAAAAAAAAGCAAAAAATAAACAATCCATAAAAATAAAAAGTCAAGACAAATCAGATAAGTTTTAGTGCTATTGAATAGAATTTAATTGAAAGCCGCAATGCTTTAACATTTAATTGAAACTAATCAACAATTGAGGTATGATCAGCTTTTCGCAGCTCTAATGGTTGGAGCGTGTAATTAATTTAATTTGCAACCAAAAAGGTGGTGACGACAAAGTTCTTGGAGTGTCAGAAATATTTGAGTATTCAAATTGTGACCCTCGTCTAAAAGCTACCAGTAGGAGGACGGGATTAAACTCAAACATGTTAGTGGAGGAAAGCAGACGAAACATGGCCACAGACAGAGCTTGTCATTACCTCAAGCTCACTGGGAAGAATGTTTATGTTTAACATTAGTATGGCTAATGAGTAAAAACAACGGCTGTGTAATGTGAATCGGTACAGTAGTGAAGGTTCAGACAGACAGTGGGGTGTGTGTGTGTGTGTGTGTGTGTGTGTGTGTGTGTGTGTGTGTGGAGGGTGGCGAATAGTGTCAGAGCTTTGAGAAAGTGTGAGTGCGAATACAGCTGTGGGTGTGATGCTGCAGCCAGAAATAAAAAGTGTTATAAGGACCATGAGTGTTTTTTTTTTTTTTTTTTTTTCTTCCTTCTGAGAAGGTGAGAGGGAGTGTCGAGGTTTTTGTAGGTGTGTGTGTAGTAAATTAGAAATGTCTGGGTGTTTTTTTTTAAACAAACTTAGCAAGCACGGGATGCCACTGTGAAAACAGTTTAGAGTGTACCACCTGCAAGATTATAAAGAAAAGGCGACATTTAACCGTCCCAAATACCTCTAAAGTCTTGAGCGCGTGTTGTGAGAATGCGGGCGCACACAACCTCTAACGCGGGCTTGCATGGCTTTTAATGCATGTTTCGAGATTAATTAGTGCTCGGCATTTTTTTGAGACCGGTGCAAGAGTGTGCAATGAGTTGGTTTTGAAATTAATTCGCTCACAGAGTTTTTACTTTTTAACACATGCAACTTTTGATAATGTAATGTCATAAAAATTGGTGTTTCTGTTGCACCACTCAGAAGCTCACAGTATCAGTTATATGCAAGGCTGATCGGTCATGGCTAATCAAGCTGAAAACCAGTCAAGTTCCACAATTCATGCCTGGTTCATCTCTATAAATATAAACGCTATAAATCATTTAAAATCAATTTTTAAGTCAGTGTGACAATACATGAATCAGCGCACAAAACTTTGTATCATAACTTATAAAACTTCACAAATTTGCCTCACCACATATGAATCTGTTTAACTGGGCTTTATAGTTTACTCCTTACTCTACTCATTTACTGTATTTGCATGCGCATAAGACTTTTGCGCGGTACTGTACACGCTTCTCTCTTTTTCTCTGTCCCTGTAAAGCAGCGCACTAATTAACTCAACACAGTGGCCTCTGAGTAATCTGACCTGACATCAGCGGTGCTATTCGTCCCCATTTTCAGGGTCAGAGGCGCAGCTAAGGCAGCTAGATAAGTGTGTTGCTTCTGACCAGCTCAGACTGAATGAACAATCATTTTTGATAGATCATCTCCGAGCGTCTCGCCGGCCATTCAACCGCTGATGACTTCATGGAAAAAAAAAAAAAAAACGACATCTCGTAGCTGATAGTGTCGCTTTCACTCTGAGCTGTCAGCTTCCTGCCTGGTGCGTTGCTGCAGAAAGCCACAGGGAATACCCTCAGCCCTTTACAGCTCACTCAAGAAACCACCAGCAGAGTTTATAACTCAAGTTGTTAACTAGAACTCATTAACAACATACAGTACAACTTCTGCAACAATGTTATTTTTTTCTTAATGCATGTAAGGTTAAAATGCAAGAATCTCATCACCTTACTATGTGGTTGGTTTGTACCACACAGGCTTCGCTTTTTGATTACTGTTGTGTTTGAATAATTAGCCTATTTGCATCTAGCACTCGTGTTTTATTTATTTATTTATTTTGTAAGATGATTTGTTAGCTGTTTGCTGCCGTCAGGACTTGTTTATATGAATGTGGTATGAATCCCTGAGTGCTCGGGGTTAGACAGTGAAGGAAAAGGGAGATGTGTGTGTGTGTGTGTGTGGGTGGGAAACAGTTCTGCCCCAAACCCTTTAGTGATTACTCTTTAACAGCCTGACACATCATTAAAATCGTGACTGTTTTGTTTACCATTAATCATTTATTTAATTTTTTTTTCACATTGGCATGATGGCCATCTGTCTATTTATCATCTCTACGTACTGTATCTGCAGGTTTTTGCCAACCTCATGCACCCAGTGTGAAACATTCACACCCTAAACTGGTTTGCAGTTCACATACAGTACTTATGTACTATCCTACAGTAAATACTGTAAACAAGTCGAATCCTGTAAACCTGTCGCTTCTATCAATCGATTAGCGATTTTGAAAACAGCTTAACGTGGTTTATTACTGGAGTAAAAATATGTATCTTTCATTTTTCCCCGGTATGAGTCTTAATAACTTCAAGCTGTTACGATATAATAAATAATTTGTAAATATTGTACATATTCGCCCAAATTTAAAAAATAATTTTATTTCTTATTTTACTTTTATTTCATTTAAATGTACTTTCTAGTGCAGTTTATTTCATCGTGTACGGTTGTAAAATTAGAATTTGAACACCATTAAGCTTCAAAATGACAACGTTTCGTACTAAAATTGTCACAGTTAAAACGTTTGCTTTAGTATAAGGAGAAATAAAACACTTCAGGACATCATAGATCATTCAGGACTTCATGATGATATTGAAAAATAATCAACAATAACGGTCGTTGATTATTTTTCTATAACCGAGTATGCCAAAGTTATTAATTTCTGAGGTGTAGCAGGAAAAAAAAAACAAAGGCCCAGATCAGGACATGTAGTTTTCATAGCTGCGTCGGCTTTGTTCTCCATTTCAGACAATAGCGCCAGGCAGAAGCAGAACAGCCCCAACGTTAGTGGTTTTTGGTGTTTCTGACTTCCACAGTACTTGCATTGCTGTACAAGACTTCATCTGTGTTTCCTCCACATCCCGACTGAAAACGTTCTGTATTTACCGAAAGCATCCGAGCAGACAGGGATTGAGTATCTAACAGCTCTGCGAAAGGTCAGACTTCTTTGGGCTGTTGTCTTGAATTCCCTGTGTCTGTGCTCTGCCGTCACTTCACCTCTTCCCTCTTGTGCTCTGTGATATGAAGCCCTGATCCAATAGCTTTTCTTCCACCCCATTACACTCCATTACACTCCACTAGCTCTTCACTGTCGCCTTTGTTGTTTCTTTCCGTGCAACCGATCGTAATTGTTCCAAATCAAAGAATTTTATGTGACAAACTTAACAACATTTTTGAATAAAAAACTGCACGTATGCACATAAAGAAATTTAACTCGATCAGTTTATTATACATTTTTTTGGAGGTGCGGTTCCCAACGATTCTCTCCTTCGTAGGCTATAGGCTGATTTTAGCTTCTGTATCACATCTGCGTCATACTGTAGGTTGAGCTTAGCTATCCACCTTACACCGTAGCCCGATGTGCACCTCCCAAGAAATATAACTAAACGTCATCGTGACGCAGACCACAACAACCGTGATTGGCTCACACGGTAACACCGCCTTTCCAGCTTCTTCTTCTTCTTCTCCAGATTTACGTTTTTTTTTAACTGTGTTTTTGAACCCGAGTTGAAATCTGAACAAACATGAACCAAATTGAGAAGACAGAAATCGAAGAAGTTTGTTAAATAATTTCTCCATTGCTTTAATTCCAATAAAAACAATATAACTGTTGTTTTCCAGGATAAATGCACTCGCTTATCCTCCAGCATAGGCTCTACATAGACTTGACGCAGAAGCATCAATCAGATCTATCACATGCTTTGTCTCAGGCACACCCAGAGGAAAGAGCTATCCACCCAGTTGTGCATGCATGAACTCCTAGACACTCATGAGTATATTGATTGGGGAGTATTGATGGGGAAGCGAAAGAATGCCACCCTTCCCTTCCCTCCCTCCTTCCCTGAGAGCACAGTGAGTTTTGCTCTCTTGCACTCCCTCCCAGTCAGGGATCATCAGGATTTGAACTTGCGATTTCCACACAATAGGGCGACCGATTTCCTGAGGAAGGTAGTAAGGACCGCCTCATTTTTACAATAATTATGTATGTATTCGTATTTGTCTCGTAATCGAAATAGGAACAGTATGATACCTGCGAACAGCAATTAAGGGGCTCCAACCCTAGGTGATGTAGAAAGGGCCAGAATCCACTCAGACCATCAGCACTAGTATTAATTTAAAAGCAAAACATCAAGCCCTTACTTGAGCTATTGCCTCACTTCCTGTTTTCAGTTGCCCTGTCATGGTGGCAATGAATTTCAAGCTTGTTTGTTTAAAAAAAAATAAAAAATGCAGCTCATGTTGCTAAATAACAAGCATGACAAGCACTGTTGCTATATGTAAAGATGTTGCTCAAATATGTCCTCACTTCCTGTTAGGGGGCTTTTACCATGGAATTTCTTTGTAGTTCCAGTCCGTTAAGATGCCTCGGTGCATGTCGTCCTAATAAACAAACAAATAAATAGGCGTTACCAGAAATTTGTACTTGTATTTTCAAACACTATTTTATATGAATGTGTTGTGGTCAGGTCAATAGTGGCAGTAACACCATGTCAAGCCCTCTATACTCTCTCTTGTGCATTTATACAAACAGAAATTTTTTTTGTTTTTGTGGTCATTTCAACTAAGCTAGCTTTCCTCAAGCATGAGGAACGCACGGCTGAACGGAGCTGTGATTCTGTTACCATGTGCTGTATGACATTCTTTCATCTAAAAGGAGGTGGTAGCGCGAAAGGGCACAAGTACGATGCCACTTCAGAGTTTTTCACCTCTGTCTATTCTCGTTATGCTGAGACACACAGCGTGAAGTGTCGATAGAGGAAGTAGAAGTTCTCCATCTCGTACCCCAATGCTTTCTAAAGGCTTTGCGTAGAAGATGTTCCGCATCATTTTGACGTATTCTGAATTTTAACACAGATCTACTACTCTAAGCACAGTCACACTTTATTAGTGCCACCTCGCTGCAGTGCACCATGCGACCACATCTGTGTAACTGCTGCTCAGCGATAAGGAGCGTTCGAGGAGGGAAGACGGAAGTTGTGCAGAGGCTTGCGGTGCGTAGTGTTGCCTTCGCGGTCGGCAACTCATTTCAGTTCCAACTCTTTATTAGACAAGTTCAACAAAGCACTAATCATTCTCTCGCTCTGTTCTGCTTCACTAAGCTTGAACAGGAACCGGCTGTGTTTATAAGATTATTTTGAGTTTTTTTTTTTTCCTCTTCTTTTTCTTCTTTCTTTTGTCCATTTGTTTCCCTGTTTTAATTTCGACGTGTATGTGTGCTCACTTGTCACTCATTTCTGCTTCTCACCTCCCACCTTGGCAGTCATCAACACCTCCCCCTGGCAGACTGTTAACTTAATCTGCCTGGGTTTCTGCCGCCGAGGATGAGCAAGGCTGCAGTATGGTGGTGTGTAAGAGATGCATCGCACTTTCACAGCATAAGAAGTTGTGTGTAATGTGAGTGTGATGTAGCAGAAATGATATGTTGCAATACTGGAAGATGTTTTTTTTTAATTTTTTATATGCCTAATATGTATCACTGTGTTTATTTAAAGATGATTTCATCCAGACATGGATGAAGTTTTCTAAAAGGGACAGGAGGAAAAAAAATAACTGGAAGACATGATTAACTGCACACTGCAAACATGATATCCTGAATCTACTCAAACTAATGTACAAACTCCTTTATATGAAATTACAACAAAGCTAATATAAGATGATTAAGCCTTTTAACAAACTTTACTGATGTTTTAAGCGCAGATTTCTCATTCTGTTTTAAAATGGTTTTGCTGGTTTTAAGCGTTTTTTCCCTCAAAGATATGTTTGAAATTTTATGATTATAAGATTAAAATACATAAAACCTGTCTAAAAATATTCTCAATAATCTTTGCTTCGTTTTAATCTTAAATTAAAAAAATATATAGATAAGTTGACGAGTCTTAAGATATTTTCACTTAATAAGGTATCACTTTTTGCATCTATATATTTATTCAGTAATTCATTAAGAAACTAACAATGGTTACCACAAAAGTTTCTTTATACACATTTGCATGTGTGTGTGTGTGTGTGTGATGATAAATCATCCATAAAGCGCAAAGCACGTTCACGGTTCAGATGCTTTTGCATTTCAGCCACGCCTATAAAAAGGCAAAGTTCACACAGAACGGACAAAACGACGATACAGTGGTGAAAGAGCGCATCTTAAGTGCAACGTTTGCTAAATCCTCCGTAGACGCAAGCCGTCTCCCTTTTATAGGGTGCCATTACTTTTGGCATCAGCTGAATGTCTAGTCTAATTTTTCTCAATTCATGGATTTGTTTTGAATTTTTTTTATACTCCAGTTCATTGTCATATAATGCCAGAATTTTTATATTATGTTTGTGCACAATTAAGTTTGTGAAATTAATGAGCTACTACCATCTGTATATAACATTACAAACATCTAATCAGTCGGAATCACACCACATTAGTGAGTCTGCTTGTCTGCTCAAACCGGGAGTTGTGATGGAATTTCTCATGAATAAAGCGTAAAAACCGATCAACATTTACAAAAAAAATTGAATCACAGTACGGCGATGAGTCTATTAGCTGCAGTGAAACATGTAAATGGTGCAAACATTGTAAAGAAGACCGTACTTCCGTGAATGGGCTCGGAGCCCACTGCAGGCGTTCGTCGTGAACATGTTGTGAGTGGAACGCTTGACCTTTGATAATCTATGAATAACTTGTCACCAACATGCGGAAGGGATGCATCTGTCTGTGGGAACTCTACACACAATCATATCATTCATGAACACCACTTGCACGTTACAGGAACTCGGCTGGGAGTTAGTGCCACATCCCTTGTTCAGTCCTGATCTCACCCCAAGTGATTTCCACACATTTGGGCCATTAAAGGAGTTCCTGGGAGGCCAGCGTTTCTGAAGTGAAGCAGCCAATCCGATCAAAGCTCCGGTGAAAACTTTCTACCTTGATGGTATCCAAGCACTAATGAAACACTAGGATTACTGTAAGTGCATTTGTAGCAATGGAGTGTATAGTGAGGTTCACTCATACTTGTGTTCTGTTATTCTGCATAAGCAAAAGTCCTGGTTTGACTTGAACCTCCCTCATACCTTATGAGTCATTGTTTACTGCAGAAGGGGGCATTTCATATTTTTAATCACGATTTTGTTGAATGCAAGTGTTCCAGCACTTCTGATTTAAGGGCAGATTTAAAAAAAAAACGACTGGATTTTTGTGCATACCTTGTGTAAAGAACATTTTGTGAATAAGCCCATTCGTATCCTTTGGAGAATATTGCTCCTCTGTGTTACAGTATCTCCTCAATCACTATTTTGTTCCTATCATTTGATCAACTGCGTGTTCCTGTGCAGAAAAGTTGCTTTAGGATAAAGAGACTCTGCTTCTGAAGGAGACATAGAACCTTAGACATGCCCTTTCTGTACAGTTATGAACATTTAATATACTTTATGCTCAGTTGTTTACACCTTACAGTAAGAAAGCAACTCCTCCTCTAATCTTGGGATGAAGTGTGCAGCTCCTGCAGAGGATCAACGTCTAAACGTCTTTCCTTTTGACCCGTGACTGCTGGTTTTATTTGGGGAGGGAAAAAAAGGAAAAATTCTCCAACCATATGTTGTCTGATGAATTAGAAATCAAGCCCACTGTTTTCACTAGCATAATTATGCCCTTTATTTGTACTGTACAAATTACACCATACTCACAAACCTTATGTTAATTTACCTCAATCTTAGTACTTAGAAGTACTAACAACATCCTTGGACAAAAAATTAATTCATCAAGGTGTTATTTATCACATTATTACGCAGTCATATTCATGTAATCGGAGATACGCCCTGCTGACGCTCGCAAGCAACAATTTTACTGGTGTGGCTTGCAGTTTGCCTCTTGCGGGTGTGTAACAGGCGCAACTGTCGCTTCTTGTGTGTTTTTACTGCCCACCCAGCTTTCTTCGTTCCTTTGAGAAAGGATACAAGCTAAAACATACTCTACTCCACTACATTTTATGATTGTACTTTTTATTTATTTATTATTTTTATTTATTATACATTTTTTACCCTTTTTAAATTTTATTCTAATAAACTTGCTACAGTAAGCCTGGCTTTCTGCCAGAGACTCTTAACGGTGCACATGTGTGACTCCGTGCATGCCTGTGCATTTACGTGCGCGCACGTGTGCCTGCATGTTCCTGTCCGTTAAGTTGTTTTCTCTTGGAGAGCGAGCCAGGTACAGGCATGTCTGAGTGCAGAGGAACAGGTGATTCCCGGTACGTGCCAGCAGCTTCTACAGAAATCACATCACGGCACAATATCCGTCACCCCGAACTTGTTTTGAAAAACATATTTTTCCAATCTGACATCAGTAGACAACAAAACAAGGCACAGAAACAAGCCTAAACGTTTACCCTCATTAAGAAATCCAGCTTCAAAGAAAATTCAGTTTGGAAACACCTCCAGCACTAAACATGGCCTCTTATTACCTCACACTGGGAAAGCCTACTGTATATACTGTGTATATATATATATATATATATATATATTGAGTGGAACCTGGTATTTTATGACACAGTAAAACTTACCTGTCAAAAGTAAGTATTGCAAAAACCCCCTCTGCTACTTTTTTAAAGGAATGCTTCTGTTGACAGACGATGTTGTAAAAGCAGTCATTCCTGATTAATATCCGTACCTCCATCCACATTTTAGTGAAGTCCGAGTGAGAGGTTGCTTCATCTTTAGCACACTGTCTCAACCCCTAACCTCTCTGGTTTTTAATTCTGTAAGACACGTATAGTCAATCAGAAGTACACTCGGAAGGACTATTATTTTTTGACAGAATATAGACGAATTGGAGCAAACATGTGAGCCCAGAGTTTGCCTCATGCAGCCTAACACCCTAACTTATTATTTATCTGACAAACAAAAGTCTGTAATGATTAAAAAGCTTTACCTAAGAAATTCAAACTTGAAACCGTAGATTTAAAACAATGAACTTTTGATTAGATTTATGCTGATCCATAAGTTTCAAAAGGCTGAACCTAACAAATCTGAAACAGCAAAATAGAAAAAAAATCCAATGGGAAAACCAAATGTCCAACAGGAAATTTGGACTCGTAACAAGTAATTCAGGAACCTCATGATTAAGTTGAGCTCACCATGGAAAAAAGAAGTAAGTCCTTATCAAACAGCTCGTCCTGGCTGCTCCAACTTGTGTCAGTCTTGGAGCCTGTTTTCCTGTCAGAGAAAAAGCAAAATCATGAATAATATTTATTTATACATGGGGCAATTGTGGTTCAGGGGTTTGAGGCTCTCGGGTTTCTGACCAGAGAGTCTGAGGTTTGAGGCCCGCCACCACCAGGTTGCCACTGTTGGTTCATTGGGGAAGACCTTTAACCCTACACCCATGATAATGGATGGTCTGACAATGGACGGTGATAATAACGGACGGTGTATAGCACTGGAATGTTTACCTACAGTATATGGATCACTCCGCATCACAGGTGTTCTACAGTCGTTTATTTACACTTACTGTCGATAGCAGGACAGGAGTTATAGATGCCTTTTAGCAAGAAAACACATCTAATGACGTAATGTCATTTTAAATAACACTTTGTCCGCCTTAATTATTGTTTTAAAACCATTATGAATTGCCTCAATGTTGTTTTATTTACGCCTAATCTAAGCTATAAAGTTAATCAGTTAACTTCTAAAACAACTTCTATCGTCTCATTTAGTGCTATTTGGGATTAACCCCAGAACTCGGATTTTAACAGAGCTGATATCCTAAATCCGAATAAGTGCCCCTATAAAAAGTAACTTGAGAGATTAGAAGAACAATCTGCCACCGCTAGGTTTTGTTTTGTTTAGTTTCTTATCAACTTCTGGCTTCATAGTACCAGTAAGAATTTAAAACTACTCTCACCCCTGTATAATTACACTAACTCTCGGTCGCTAGCTGTCAGTCGCCAGCTCTGGCAGTTGCGCTTATTTAGTCTTGCCGTTCACGCAGGGATACGTGTTGGCAAAGCAAAATAACTGGTTAAATAAATAAACAGATCATAATCTGTTTCCAATAAATGCAATTTGTGAAACTGTTTTATAGAAACAATAGAACACTGACAGGTTTTCACACTATTCAATTTGACTAAAAACTCTAACTTCTACCGCCTCACTTTGGTTTTCCGTTAAGGTACAGTAAGGGGATCATTCTTATGAATGTTGAATATCTGCAATCTCTCATTGACTAAACTAACATTAGTTTAACTTCTCACATGGTTAAGTATGTTTATTAAGGATGCCACCAAAACTGGTCGTACTGAAAGAGGCATTAGATTAGACCGGCGAAGAGGTATCAAATCTGACACTGTATAAATAATGTTAGTGAGAAGGATGTTTGCTTTTCTGCTCCTGCAGTGTGGTTAAAACCAGAATGCACACAATGTATGTACAGGGTTTACTATAAGCCACCAGGTGGTTTGGGGGGGGGGGGGATCGGGGCTGCTTTTTATTCATTTTAGGTTTTTATGAAGATGCTAGAAACATTTTCATGGATCCTTTCTTATTAATTAACAGGAACGAAAGTAAGAAAGTAAACTTTTCAAATTTTTAGTGGCTGTTTATGCTAGTGTCTAGCTCTCAAGGAAAACATCTCAACCCAAAACCCTGTATATACCGTACACGTACGTTCTCATCACACAGTTTGCAGTGGAATAGGATTAGTACTCAAACGCTCACGCCGGTCTGCTGCATGTCGGCCAAAACATGAGTCTCGCGGCCGTTTTTCCAGTGCGCTTCTTGTTTTTTTAAGATGCCAAGGGAGTTATTTTAGTTTCTGCCATCTGGCTCGCGTGGCCGAGCACACAAGTTATATGTAGTGCATCTCTCTTAGCTGCAATTATTAGAGCTTAAAATGATGCAACGTACACGATTCACAAGCCGCTTGCGTGTGTGAAGAGCAAAAAGGTTCAGACGTGTACGAAGGGATTGCAGTCACGTTGCGTAAGGTTTATTTTGGGTCAAAAAAAAAAAAAAAAAAAAGTTGACCAGTAGGAGCCAGGGGAATTTGTGCCCACAAGCTCGGGTTGGCATGGCGACTGTTTTTGAGAAACTCCATGTATTTCTGTTCAAGCACGTGCACAAACAATACTTCAATGTGGTTTTTATTGTAGTTTTGTTCTTGTATGTTGTGCGTCGGCCCTGTCGTGTAGGAGGAAGGGTATGACCGTGATAGATGTGGGAAGACACGACGTCTCTGAAAACTCTAAAACTGGGACGCTAGTTTAGTGTATTTTCATTATTGTTTGGCTCTCGAAACCCAGCAGATTTCCTCCCGCTTCCCTCGACACATGCGTTCTGAGCACCGTGTTGTTGACAACCGTTTCCAGGAAGTGTTTCCCCCCCTTGCCTCTGCCTGGTGTGTAAACAGGCTGGCATTTGTTTTCATGAGCGGGAGGGCGGGAGAGAGAGAGAGTGAGCAAGAGAGAGAGAGTGTATATGTGTATACGTGTGTGTGTGTGTGTGCTTGTGTGCTGGCTGAAGTCAGTATGTTGGAATGCGCCTGGGCAGATCGAGGCCAGCGCAGCCCAGATGACACGGAGGGAATCCTTGGCACTGGAAGGCTGGGAAACCCCACTCAGTCCTCCGTTCTCTTTCTCCCTCTGTGTTTTTCCTTTTTTTTTTTTTTTTTCTCCCCCTCTTCTTCACCAATGCCTTCTTTGTCTCTCAGCACATTTCCAAAGCATGTCTGTCTTCCATTAAAACCATTAAGAGCTTACTTGGTGTATGACGGTTACAGATAGAGGAAACTGGCGTTGGAAAAAAGAAGCACCAGTGCCAGGGCGGTACAGTAACAGGACGCTGACAGAAGTTGCCCTTGTGTGTGCATGTAAAGACACACACGTGCACCTGGACAGTGGGAATGTTGGAGTCATTAAACTCCACCACCACCACCACCACCACTGCAGGTCCCGGCTGCCAGGTTTTTCCACATGTCTCTGAGAGCGTTAGCGTTAGACATACAGTTTCTTTCCACTAGGCCGGTTACATAATTCTAAACGAGAGGCTGCCAAACAAAACGATCACTCGCAAACTTTGTTGACAAACGTTCATTCATTCATTCATTAGATCGAGGGGCTGCCAGACCAAGCCAGGCCAAGACGGCTCGAATTTTTACGAGCATGTCACGTGTCATGTTTATCCAAGCACGCGTAGACCATCCTTCAAGTTCACAAACCTCTCCATTCAGACGTCTCTCCTGTCTCCCCGGATGAAAAGGAGCCTCTGCCGTGTGTTGTTGTTCAAAGACGAGCCCTCGGCTCTCGCTCTTTCATGCTAACGCGACTCCCTTGCAGTTCATTCACTACCTCCCTGTCTGTCAGTGCAAGCCAATTTCACAGACCGAACCAAATCAAAGAGGAATGAATACGGTGAAAGTAAAACCTCATTACCGCGAGCTCACCCCTCATACATCATGTTTTTTTCTTTTTTTTCCATCTTCCCAAGGCGGCGTGTTTGATATCCCGCCCCAACGGTGCAGGCCGTCTTGTGCACGTCGCTTTCCAGCACACATGTCCTTCAGCCCGGAGTCCAGACCGCTGTTCACGTGTGCAAGTGTTTGGATTCTGAACATCATGCCATGGAACTCCTCCAGCTTTCCATGTTTTCATTTTGATTATGCGACTAAAAAAGAAAGTCTCCACTTTTTTTTTTTATCAGAGCATACTTGATAAGCTTTTCCATTTGGATAAGAGAAAGGAAACACCATCAGTTTGTATTTAATTCCAAGGAAGAATTAACTAGACCAGAGTGCACACACACTCTCACACACACACACACGCATGTGTACACACCCACACGCAGAGGAATGTATTGACACTGTGTATTTTTACTCGCTATCTTTAGGCTGACCTCCAGGGTTTTTCCTCAGAAAAGTTTACCCCGGTTCATTCATGCGCAGAAACCTACAGCGAATTCAACCCTGTGCTCGAGTCCTTCACCTCGACTTGCTTTTATTTTCGTTCATTTATCTTTTTACAGTCTGTGTTTGGGTCAGATCCTGTTGCCTGGCCGCAACGCTAGCTTGTAATAGGCATTGTAATGGACAGAGCTTCACACACACACACACACACACACACACACACACATACACACACACCCACACACTTCTGCACTTTAATGGAGTCCAAATGTTGATCCTAGAACCGAGTTGGTAAAGAGGTAGGATTGTACCGTAGGTGTATCGTGCAACGTGTCTGAAAAACAAACAAAAACAAAAGTAAAGACTTGATCTCAGCCATCTTGCAACAGAGAAGATTTCCTAAGCCTCATCAGGACGGGATTAGTTTCCCCTGGCGCGACGCAGTGTAGTAACAGTTTCATGCGTCTCTCTTCTGCGAGTTGCAAGACTAGCGAGTTTACCCAGGTTTGTTATTCCTACGAACCCGGATGTTTGTGGCACACACACAGTTTTAGCCTGGGGTGATCTCAGGTTTGAACCTTTGCAGAAATATGTTAGTGAGTGCTTCAAAATTCTCCTTCAGGTGTTTCACCCAACACTCATCCAGAATATATGTTTCATACACTGTAGCAGTGTTTTGCACAGTGACTGTGCAGCAGTGATGTTCATATCAGATTGACCATGCCAAAATGATTCCCAAAGTTTAAACGAATGCCTTCTTATCACATCTTTTTTTGGCCACTAGCTACTACGCCATTTGTCTCCAAAACCACGTTGTCGACCCCCTCGTCGCTCTTACAATAGCTTCCACTCTTCTGGGAAGGCGTTCTACTAGATGTTTTTTTTTTTTTGGGAGAGCGTCTGTAAGGATTTGTGATTATTCAGGCATTAAAAATAAATTTAGTGAGGTGACGCACTGATATCTGATGCACAGTTTAATTTCCCAAGTATTGCAGTTTTTCCTTTTCCTTTAAAACAAGTTTAAAAACAAATCGAATCAAACGTGTGTTTTTGTGATGAAGAAGTTTAATATAAGTAGAAATATTCGGATTGCTTTTTCTTTCTTTTCTTTTTTTTTTCTTTCTGTCAAACTCTCTCTCTCTCTAGACAGAATAGAAATAGAATAGAATTGCTTATGCACTCCCCTATGCAATTATTTATTCATTATTATTATTATTATTTTTTAAAGTTTAAGCTTTTAACTGTCCTCCGGATGAGTGAGTGAAACACAGGCCGACTTTTATTTGAAATATTCATGCGGGAGATAAAATATTCAACGTTTCAAACCCCGAAATGAATAACAGCAATCACGGTTTTAGTGCGCGCCTTTCGTTTTGTTCTTTCCTCGTGGCGTTCATGGCTAATACCGACGAGGAATAATGTGCCTGATTTATTCAGAAGTAAAAAAGAAAAAAACCCAGCAGACGGAGGTTTAATGCGATTTCACCAAACAGCTACACAGGTATTTGAATCCTGAATCTGATTAGTCCTCATTCAGTTGTTAAGCGCGAGCGAGACATCTCTGTGGCACTCATGATGGAGAGTACAGAGACTAATGGTTTTGTAATGAGCGTGTGTGTGTGTGAGAGAGAGAGAGAGAGAGATGCTCCATCATACTCCTCACTCGCTCCTTCCCACTCTCCACATGCTCGACTGCTCCTACACACTCTTGAGTGAGAAGCTTCTAGAAATGACTCAACAGCAGTGTGTAGGCCACGCAGAGATCTGAGAGTCCTGCCTCTCACACACCGCACCAGCGTTTACACAGCAGCCAGAGAACCCCGCTCTCACAAGCTGGGCAATTCCAACAGCACACAGGGGCGGAGGAAATCATTCTTAGAGGGGTTAGAACTCTGTCTAAAAACTCTTACTTCAATGCAGCATTATTTCACTCTATATGGTTTTTGATTCGAAAATGTATAAAGAACCAGGATTTTATATGAATGATACATTACTGAGTGATATTTCTTTCTTTTTCTTTCTTCCTCTTGTTTCAGTATTAGTTCTGCCTCCCCCCCCCCCGAAAACAAGTGTTTCTTTCTGTCTTTTTTTTTAACCAGGTCTATGTACAGTACACTTTACTTGGTCTAATTCTGCTGTTTCAGCTTACAACAGTTCTTCTAAGAGAACAGCTTCTCATTTCTTAAACACCCATGTCGGAGGACGTTTCCCTCATTTCTCTGTTTCAGAGGGGTCAAATTATTGGCCTGGAATCTGTCAAGCAAAGAAAACAATTAGGGCTAGATAGCGTTAAAATGGCTGGAATTAAGTCACGCATTATAAAAACCTGCTTAACAGAAGACATGTGGTCAGAAGAAAAAAAAAAACCTCGTGAATGTTTAAAATAGTGTAAAAATCCAGTAAAACATGGACAGTACTAAAAATAACAGCTATGTTTAATAGTGGACGTAAGCACATTTACACACACATGCACACACACACAGTGATAAGAACTCCTGTAAGACAATAAGAAAAGCCACTTGATAGGGAGACTAATCATAAACAGAGGCTTCGATTTGCTAGGGAGAATAAAGACTGGACTTTTCGAGTGGGTCTGATGAGTTCGGACTGACCAAATTCCAGAGCGATCATGCACAGTGCACACTCTGGAGGCAGTGTTATGATCTGTTATTATCAATAAAATTAATTCAGTCAAACAACTTCAAAAGAGGGGCTTCTGGAACTTTCCGGAAGGTTCTTGACAGAGGCTTCCGGAAAGAACACAAGTATTATTCAGGCTTTTTGAGGTTCATTTGAACAATTGATTCTATATTTGTGCATAACGTCTTTACTGCTGATGTGCTTAGAAAAGTGTATTGTGATGTAATTTATTGTATAGAATATTTAATAATTTTTTTATGACTTCACTCATCTTTTAAATAAAAATGTGTTTTTCTGTGCTTTAAATTTACCATTTCAGGTAGATTTAGTCCTGAGTCGCTGATTTTCTGAATCAGAATTTTCAATAGGTTTACCACTAACCTAAGTGAACACGGATATGCTGCTGTGTCTGTGGACAATTTATCAAAATAATGTGTGATAGAATCTGCTAAAAAAGTGTTTAGCCAACAAGGCATATTTTTTGTTATACCAGGCTTTGAACATCGCTACCAAGGGGCGTATAATGAAAACATGATGGGAGACTGTGTTTGGGGGTGGATGCATAAAAATGATTTACATTGCAGTCGCAAATCACAAAAAAAACTACACACTTCTAAACTTTTTTTTCTTTTTTATTCACAAGTGTGCACATTTGCCCGTTTTTACAGGTTAATTTAGGTTAGTCGGTTGATTTGTAAATTCTATTATCTAGTTGACAAAAGTGAAGGTTGAAGGGAATAATGGAATAAAAATAATTTGTGTAGTTAACAACTTTGTGTTACATAGTGCATCTCTCAAACGCTATGACACGAGTTGCAAATACCAGCGTTTTGTTCAAGTCGTATTTTGCACCGGCTATATCGTCTGCTATCAGCAGAAGACAGTGTTTACCATGTGTGATTCCACCGACCCGAATCCCTGCAGTAATCCCTGCATCTTACAGCAGATCATTGCACTGTGTCTCTGTGTAATTAACTTTAAGTCGGAGGATAAAGCAGCTCGGCGCAGAGCCGACATGACAAGGACAAAAAAAAACAAAAAAACAGTACTGTTTAAAAAAAGCATTTGCAATGAGGCTTGGCTAACACCTCTCTCTCTCTTTCTCTTTCTCTCTCTCTCTCTCTCTCTTTCTCTCTCTCTTTTTCATTCCTCCACGGATGACACGGACCGGCTGGATGGACAGAACTCCCTGCGGAGGAAGGTAAATATTGATCTTTCCATTCTTTTATTGCTGCTCTGTTTTTATTAAAGGCACTGTTCGTGTCAGGCCAGGATCTCTATCCGTTTTAATAGAAAAAAAAAGATGCACACTATCTGAGAGTGTACACACAAGCATACATATATACATACACATGCACTTCACCCTCCTGCCCCCTACGCAACTTCACCTTCGAGACCCAGTTTCTGGTTTTATAACAGGGTTTAGAATTCTGATCAGGGACTGGGACGGACACAACAGCTTCCCACACACACGCCATGCATCTCTTGGTGTTGTAAAGTTATCTCTCTGTTTCTTTTTCCTTGAAATATTTTTAAGCTAGTGTACTGTAATAGGGTGTTTGTGGCACATGTGACTCATGTACATGAGTTTACTACAGTAGCATTAACACCATGGTCTCTAGTGATCCAGTGATAAGCATGCACTCTTCTCAGGGCCGGAGATCGAGTCCAGCTCAGGCTACCGTATTGATATTGATGTACAAATACCTGCTGGGTTATGTCCAGCAGTACAGACAGAAAAAAACAAAAAAAAACAAATGAAAAATAAACAGAGTTTTAATGTATTTACATAGCCAAGCCATGCACGTCAAGGTGAAATATCGTTGTTCCAATAAGCTAACAGATGTTGGGAGTAATGAAGCTCGTTGTTTGAATAGATTTCTCCAAGTGACACGTCAAACTCTGAGTCACATGTTTAAATAAAGCGTAACCGTCTTGTTACTTCTTACTTATGTAATTCTCCCTGCCTTTCTGTCTCCGTTCATCTCCCTCGCCTCCGTCTAGCACAGTGCCACCACCGCGTCCCACTGATCCATCTTCCATCTTAATATCTCATCAGCTTGTAATTAGTTTGTTCAATCCTCGTGTTCATTCACTGAGCTCCAAATAAATGTTAGCAATATGTTTCCAAGCAGTGGCGCTAATGTGAAAGTGCATTACTTTCTTTTTTTTTCTTTTTTTTTTCTTTTTTGTCCGCAGGAAAGTCTCTCTGGGAGCTGGTGGTGGAGCAGTTCGAGGACCTTCTGGTCA
The DNA here is from genome assembly GCA_030014365.1 of Clarias pachynema. Lineage (NCBI taxonomy): Eukaryota > Metazoa > Chordata > Actinopteri > Siluriformes > Clariidae > Clarias > Clarias pachynema. The sequence goes on along the minus strand of JAQMYL010000017.1, from coordinate 8,999,941 downwards.
GAATTCTGCTGCTCGCTGCCTGTGTGTCATTCGTAAGTCTTTTTTCAGTGGTTCTCTTAATTTATTAACTTCATTTGCTGGAAGATCTACTAGTGAACTAGTGAACTGGACATGTTATATGGACACATTTAAGAATGGGTGTTTTTTTTTTTTTTTTTAATAATAATACCTAGACAAATATTGCAGGTATACACAGATAAAAGTAAGTAATAAACCTGATCTGGGATCAGCTATCACTGTTTCACATTGCCTGTTACACAATCACACCGATCTACACGGTGCAATAACACTCATTTATTAAGGCTGTCAAAGTTAACACCTTTATCTTGAACGGTGCGTTATATACTCCAGGGTACTGTGTAAATTTCAGGCATGGAGGAGAATACAACTGTAAAAAGAAACAGCGCAAAGAATGTGACTGCTTTAAAGTTGAAAGGTGCATGAACAGTGTCATGTGAATCCGGTTACTAGGCAGAGATACACACAGAACATGAAGTCCACAGTATTTTTATTAATGATGACGCAGCATTTACAATTTTCTTAACGTTGTAGATTTGTAGCTTTGGTCTTTTGCTATATGTTGCGTAATTAAGAAACGATCAAAAGCATGTTTTTAGTTAATTCATCTTTTTCATATTTAAAATGAAAACAGTTTCAGTCTATTTTAGAGTTTTTTACATTAAAAAAAAAAGTCTCACACACCAAGATTCCATTGACCACCTTTAGCCTTGATTACCGCACACATTTTGGTGGCCAGTTCATGTGTGAAATTGATTCCTCAAGCACTCTTTCACAATTTTTTAATCAGGGAAGAAAAGCTCAGGTCGTCAGCTGACTTCATTTTATTGCCACATAACGTTGCTGAGTCTAGACCTGACCAAATGAAGCAACCCCAGATCATAACACTGCATACAACTATGCATGATGGGGGGGTAGGTTTTCATGCGCTTCCCTTCTTACCCTGATGCACATCGCTCTGGAATAGGGTCAATTTGAACTCGTCAGACCACATGACCTTTTTCAATTGCTCCAAAGTCCAATCTTTAAGTGGTTTTCTTTTGGCCACACAGCTGTTTAGTCCTAATCCTGTGAGTACTCATCACGTTATGTGTATGAAAATGCTCCTACTTTCACTACTTAGCATTAAGTGATCTCCATTCATGATGTTTTTTCATTTCGTTAACAAAATTGAAGGTTTAGCAGAATCCTAACAGGTTTTTTTTATAATGTGTTGGACAGTTTGTAACTCAATTCCAGAAATTTTAAATTTAATTGTTTTCAGTACCTGATGCAGGCCAATAATTTGGCTCTTCTGAAATAATGCCTTGTCTTTTTTAATTTTTTTTTTAAATTTTTTTTTTATATGAATTTCAGTTGTAAACATACATATTCCTTGTACAAACAGGTTTATTTATACAAACTTGTGCAAACAGTGGCAAATATCCTGAACACATAAAGAATACACATACGGAGTAAAGGCACATACCTTTATTTCTTTAAACAGCACTTAAATAAAAGGCGTCCAGGAACCGAGGTGTTAATTTGTTTAAGAATAGTAACAGCACCTATCTAAAGAAAAACTAATTATTTAAAAATGATGTGCACTAATTGCTAGTGGTGATGATCCTGTTATTATTTTTGCACAACTATGTGAACCCTTTATTCCTGACACAGTATATGTCTTTCATGACATGAAATACCACTGCAAGACTACTCACCTTGGTGTATTCTTCCCAAATCCCAGTTAAAGTTAAAGGAATTATATTGTATGTACTATGTACTGTATTAGCTTTAGATTATTTATTTATAAATGCATCTAAATTGCTGACTATACAGTTGTTAGTTTGTGAAAGAAAATGCACATCACTCGTCTGATTTACTGTATCTGTCCTGCTAACAAAAAACAACCATTGTGGCGTCAAAAGCGCCAATGTCGGAAGGATATACTGTAATTCTGACTGACGAATTACCATGTAGGATCGAATTCACAATTATATTTTACATAATTAGATTTTTTTTTTTATACCTGTAAAAATTCCATATATCTGAAGTTATAGTTCAATCTTTGAGCACAGTCCTCAATAAAATGCTGCCTGTTTTTTTTGCTTTTTAAAATTTTTTTTATTTAATCATAACGTCTCCGTGTTTGGGAGGAGTGCCGGATGTAGGAGGCATTTATCAGGTTAAGAAAAGTGCTTTTTTTTCCTTTGTGTTGGTTTAAACTTTTACAGAATTCGTGCATGGTTAAGGCAAAATTTTAACTATGTATATATACGTTTATGACCATGTAAAATCTTGATCAGAAGGTTTTGAAAACCAGGTTAAAACATAAACGATGTACAGTACAAGTCAAAAGATTGGATACACCTTCTAATTCAGTGTTTTTTGTTTAGCGATTTATTTTCTCCATTCTAGAACAATACTGGAGGTTTCAAAACTATGAAATAACACATATGGAATTACGTAATTATGTAACAACAGTTGTTGTTTTAAGACACGGTCAGCTGATCTGGAATCGTTCTTGCAAGAACAGTATTGTCAAGTGCATTTGCAAAACTCATGATGAAACTGGCTCTCATGAAGACCATCCCAGGAAAGTAAGACCAAAACTTACCTCTTCCGCAGAGGAGAAGTTCATTTAGAGTCACCAGACTCAGAAATCACCAATTAAAAACCA